>PNEQ01114295.1:0-18103 GCA_003012365.1 Medauroidea extradentata
CCCCCCCCCCCCCCCCCCCTCAATTCGCTATTCGGTTCCTGGCGGGGTCATCTAGATTTTTGCGTGTTGGAACCGTACCTTGAAAATTCAGAAGTCTGCGGATTTTTATCTTCTGGGATTTTCCGTCCCCCCTCCCTCAAAATTCCAGACTATGCTACATATCCATCCTCGTCTCCCATAATCGCCTCTCAAGACTTTAGGTGCTGCGAGATATCTCAAATTAAGAACAGAAAAACAGTGAAGCCGGAATATCAACGATAACGAGGCCACGATACGACAGCCAAACAGCAAAATACACACAAGACTGGTTTGACGTCTTCACAATGTAAACAACGTGATTGGCAGTTAGCCACAGCAAGACGCGTCATAGGTTGGGCGTCAGGACTATGTATACCGGCCAAACGCTTGCAAACATGATTTTACAATTGCTGAAAATGTCTGGAAACGGGTTTTTAAACTGCTGCAACTCCAATAAATACCACGCTACACGAAACAAAAGCCACGTTCGCCGTTATTTCATGCAAAACACAAGTACAATTATAGCATGAAATAACGGCGAACGTGGCTTTTGTTTCGTGTAGCGTGGTATTTATTGGAGTTGCAGCAGTTTAAAAACCCGTTTCCAGACATTTTCAGCAATTGTAAAATCATGTTTGCAAGCGTTTGGCATTTTTTAAATTATAGAAGCATGCTTTTTTTTAAGTGGATCTCCTTTTCGTAGCATACATATTGGGAATATCTTACGTTTAATAAAGTAGCGTGACACAATTCAGCACTGTTCATTCCCCAGATACATAAGTCTTCTTAAGGCCGTTGGTACATGTCGAAGAGAAAAATAGAATGAAACTGTACAGGGAGCCCGGTAGATTGGCCACTGTGGTTGCCTACCTGAAGTTACATGTTCTGGTATTAGCTGCAACTGCCATCATACATGAGACACATGCGAAAGTTTTACAAGTACACGCACAACCTGAAAATACTCGCTACAGAACCTGTGTTTTATGTCGCATCGCAGCCAGTAAAGGAGAGATAAAAATGAAGCTTTTTTGATAACTAACAGCTGGTGATATTTGCATTACCGATTTTACCTGCCAGTTGTTCCCCAGAGTAAAATGGCAAATTTGTTGATTATTGTACAATGAATATGAGAAAATAATTTTATTTGATGGTTTGTATTTCTAAAGTTTTTACTAGTACCTAACTTCTCAATTGCTATATAAAGAATGTTATACGTTTGTAGTTACCATATTTAAATGGGATTTATTAGCCTAAAAAAATTTAATTTATAAACTATTAAAATATACTTCATGAAACTGAAATCGTGTGCATGTTTTGAATCACAACTTTAAAAATAAAATACACAGCGTGTCTTAGTGATCTTAAGAATGTTTTTCTGTCTAACTGGTAGGTTCTGTCTTTAAATGTGTGGCCGAAAACATGCAAAACTAATACACGTACTGTAACTTTGAAACAGGAAAATACAATCATAGGACACTTGAAACACCAGCCGGACATACATAATTACCTTTAACGACCGGGTTCTTGGGAAAATTCACAAGAAGCCTACCACCAGCAGATTCAACCATGTGCGAGTTGACAGATTCAGCGGCAATCCCGAAGTTGCTATTTTTGACAGTTTCAAATAAGTTCTTATAAACATTACATACAAATCAGTCGGGTGTTTTGTTAAATACAGTTATATCATTATCGCGTAATTTTCACTACGTTGCTACCGCTGGTATGTACAAATTATACCAACTCAAAGATGCGTATGTGTACGGCAACATATTTTTTAACATGTGTAATGAATGTGGTGTGTTAAGCTAAACTTCTAAAATTTAATGCTATCGCGGAATTGTTAATAGTATATCTTACACGTGTCCACTAACTATATTTACAAACAAAGGATCAAATATTATTAAATAATATTTTTCTACTATATTTATAGGTTATCTAGCGAAACAATTGCTGTTTTATGGGCCATTTACTAGGTTGTTAAATTTTCCCGACATTTTTAGTGAGTAACGTGTACCCATCTTGCAGACATACATATACCTGGATAATTAAGTTTTATAGCCAGAATTGTTATCAATCCTGTATTTCGGCCAGTATAGTTTAATTTTCTAGCCTTGTGTTGGTATTTTGAAATTTTGAAATTGTAATTTAATAAAACAAATTTATAGCGAGCTTAAATATTATTGTAATTTTAATCCAAGATGTTTTAATAAACAAAATAAGTTTCTTATTTTAAATGAAGACTTCAATATTCTCACAGTCAACATTATTGAATAACGTTCCATTTAGATACAACCAAGTGGCCTACTGAATGATCCACGGACATTGTATTTGGCATATTACTAGCCAGTTATCTCAGCAGCAAATAATATTCTACCCAAGCCGGCTTGCCTTAAGGGTGTTCAAGTGCGATAAAATCATAATGTTACGTTTTTATGAAATATTGTTCGTTTTGTAGACGATACTTGTGAGTACAGTTTCCTCTTACAAAACAATTTTAGCTTTCATAGTTTTCGCATATCGGTGCGACGAAGTCAAAATTTGCTTGTTCTGCTGCCATCCAAATAGTGAAAACCAAATGACCTACTTGAATAAAATAACAACACCACATGAGCTACGCAATAAAGTATTTAAAAACACATTACTTAATATTTCTAATTTTAAAAAAATAACAAAAGTACGAGAAAAAAAGTTGAAAATTCAGCAATTTTTTTAAATACAAAAATTGTTCACGGGATTTTTAAAATGTTTTATTACGTAGTCCATAGTATGTTATTTAATTGTGAATTATTTCACTACGTACGTCAATCGGTTTTCACTATTCGTATGGCAGCAGAACTTGAAAATTTTGACTTTGTCGCACCATTATGAGAAAACTATGCTATTTAAAATTGTTTCGTAAGAGGAAACTATACTCACAAGTATCGTCTACAAAATTAACACTATTTCATATAAATAAAAAATTGTGATTTTATCGCACTTGAACGCCCTAAAACATCTGTGTGACCCTCCCCCACAAGATCATCTTTTACATGTCACATGGGTGGACGATACAGGCTATTCTTGCGGTGTTTTTCAAAATCATGAAATTAACGTGGGATATACATTTTTTAACTTATAAATCTCCCAAACTTTAACAAAAATAAAATTTCGAAGTTTCCAATCAGTCAAGAGGGCGGCTTCTCGATAGTTGCGATATAAGCTCTGCTAAGTGATCTGCTGGAGGCTGAGGCAATCGCTAAGTGGCGTAGAAGAACTTAAGCTGTAGAAACAACGAAAACATAAAATGCAGTGAACGTTAATACAACAAATGTAATAAACGGAATCCAACAGATGAATACTGCATTGTGGATAATGCATATTGGAAATATTAAGTGTATTCTGCAATAAAACAGAACAATAGTCTATTTTTATAACGATTTTATGACGGTTTTGATGGAATTAAAACATGGAAATATTAACACAATGCTGAATAGTTTAGATCTGAATACAGGTATTTATTAGCAAATAAGCTTTTTAATTTTTGGGTAGATAAATTTGCAAAATTTGTATTGTCTGCAACTAATCTGCAAACTCTGGCTATGTTTAGAAACAGTTGCATTATGAGCATTTTCTAAGGAATATAATAAAGTGGTGTAGGAAAAGAAAATGGTGTGGGATATGGAACACTCTCCTTTAAACTCAGTCCTTGGCAATATCGAAATAATGCCCTCCCTAGTGGCGTCACGCACTCAGATCATTTACAACACTTTATCATACGTTTGGTTTACTGAATCAACCACGTTTATGTAAGGAGGTGATTCTTTCCTTCTGGCAACTTCAAATAATTGTGATATGGTCAAAATAAGATAAAGGAGATCGCAAACAAAAATAAATAAAGACGTCACTTAGATATGCGCGCAATTTAACTAGCTGGTGTTTGAAAGACACTCGCCGAATTCCGGTTTTAAAAAGCGAGCAATAAAATAAATTAAATGTAATCAGTGATTTTAACATAGGTGCAATACTTCAATCTCTGTATTACAACATTCAATATACAACAGAGTACTTAAAACAACTAAACAAAAATTTATCAACTAAGATGTCTGTTGTTCTAGCATCTGTTGTTCGGCCGTATATTGGTCCTAACGGGTGAATTTATATTGTACGAAGTTTCTAACGTATGTGGTTCTAAGTTGTGTGTCATTTTCGTGCGTTGATTATAAGATACGTGAATTTGTTGTCTAATGAATTTATGTTCATCGATGTTTATAAGGTACGTCGTTCAAAGTTTTTTTATGTCGTATGTTTCCTTCTGGCGTATGTGATTCTGTTGTTAACCGTTCTAAGATGTTAATTTCTGCTCTACGATTTTCTATCGTACATTGTTCTAAAATATTTGGTTCTAATTTGGTGTGTTTCAGTCGTATGTTTAACAACTGCGATTATGTAGTATGTATGTTCGAACATCTGTGTTTCTTACATTAAAAGTTTCTGTCATCTGGGGGCCTATGCTGGAGTTTTCAGTCGAATGCGATTTGGAAGCCGAATGGCGTTTTTTTAGAACTTGGAGAAACATTTATTCGATTATAACGATAAAACAATCTCTATGTCCTGAAAAAAAAAGTCGGCTTCCAAATCGTACCCCCTGTGTTCCTAACCATGTTTGTTCTTAATTGTGTGTTTCTATTGAAATATTTTTCTAACATTTGACATTTCTAACTTACGTCGCCTGGAATGTTTGTAACATTGTATGATAATTTTAGGTTGTGCGTTTCCAACGTGTGTGTGATCCAGTAACGTTTGTTCTAACAACTATGCTTCTGTTGTTTGTTTGTTCTAAGCTGTGAAGTTCTGTAGCACGATGTTTCTCATGTACGTGGTTCTACATAATGTGATTCTAAGTTGAGTGTTTCAATCTCTCTGAACCACAAGTGAATAAAAATCCATTTAAAGAGTGCATTCTACAAATAGGTTTCATCTAAGTGTGCATGACAGTGCATTATTAAACATTAAGATACCTGCATGGTCAGACCAACAATCGGCGTGCAGAGTTTCAGAAAAAAAATTGTAAAATATGTGTACATGCAACCAGCAATTACGAATAGCTACACGTGCTTATACCAGTATCGATTAGTATGCACCATTTAAAGTGTGTATTTTTGAGAATGGAAATGGCTGAATTAATAATCATTACCACGAAATAAAACGATAGGGTTTGCGCTGAAAATCTCATAGAGATATGTCACGGACGAAATGTCAGTACGTTAGTTGAGGGCCTGGCTCTCACAGGCGATAAGACCCTAATACGCGTACCTGTGTCGCCCTAGCACGCTACACCTTCAAAGTCACAAACACACAAAATTCGCCTGATCACGTGGCCACCTTAAGATATTAGTTGCTAGGCGATAAAAAGAGGGAATCAGCGTATAGAATAGTTGAACGTTTTCCAGGTATCTAAGAATGGACCGAGCAGCATACAGACCTTCCAGCTCAATCCCAAATTAAAGAATGTCCTAAGAATGAAGATCAGCCAGAGCAAGTTCTTCTTCGTACATTGCAAAGTTACAAGAAGAAATATGTTTACTAACGAAAGCACTTGACAAAAAAATCCTTTAATGAAGAAATTTTTCAGCGACGAACAAATATCAGCTTTAGAACATTCGCTTTCAGCACTGATCAGCGAGTCAACAATTCTAGGACTGAAACTTATATTCAGCTTGGGTATTCACGGATACATTCATTTAAGAAGCATAATCAATTCTTTACCTTCTTACAGGACACTGAAGGGACTAGGGTACATAAAAATATCACTTGTATATCTGAAAATATCCTTGAGCTATTAAAATATACGGTTCAAGCTTCAGATCCTTTGGATAATGAAGTATTCTCTCTACAGATGAAATTAAAGTAGAGTATATTTGCAGGTTTTAACGCAGTGAACCTTTTTCGAGCAAAAGAAACATATAAAAATTAATTTTCCAAAAATTATCGAAAAATATAACTTTTTATATATAATTTATCATTCACCCATTATGGACAAAGTCGCCGTAAATATGATTAAAATATTGTCACAACACAAATAAATAAACATAGAGAAGTAATTCTACATTCGTCCATCTTTGATAAAATCTACATATATCTACATATAAAAAAAATGAAAGCTGACTGACTGACTGACTGACTGACATATCAAACTGCAGCCCAAACCACTGGCCCTATAATCGTGAAAAATTTTGTGTGGGTTGCCCTCAGGTCGTAGGCGAGCACTAAGAAGGGATTTTTTGAAATTCGACCTCTAAGGAGGTGAAAAGGGGTTAAATGTGTTTCCGAAGAAAAGATGATAGAGCTCAAACCCAACGGCCTATCATCGTGATTTTTTCTTTAATGGGACACTCGTAAAAATGCATATTGGCAAATTTCAGGATTTTTCGAAATTCAACATTTAATTAGGTGAAAAGACCTTAAATGTGTTTCCTATTAACTATCGATATCCATCGAATCCTTCGGGATAGAGAGTTGGTAGTCACTTCAAAATGTTGCTTACGTAAATGTCCAAAAAGGAGTTTTAGGATTTTTTTTTAAATTTGACCCCCAAGCAGTAAAAAGGGGCTAAATATATTTTTGTGAATCGTCTATATCACTGGAACGCAATTGACTATCGTCGTGATTTTTGCTTCAAATGGTTACGTATACAAATGCCTATTACACGACTCCAAGACGTTTCGAATTTCTTTAATTAAGAGGGTGAAAATACGTTAAATGTGTTTCCGATTATTCCTCCATATCTATCGAACCAATCGATATATCGAAGTGCTCTTTGCTTTATATTGATGCTTTTATAAATATCATAAATACCATTAAAATATGTCTTCCGAATTCGGCCCAGAAGAGGTAAAATAAAGAGTAAAATGTATTTTGGATTCACAATCGATATATACCGATCCCATTGATTTTTATATAGCGATGTGATTTTTGTTTAACACTGAAGCTTACTTAAATACCTGAAAAGTGATTTAAAAAATTTTCGAAATTCGCCACCTAAGGAGGTGAAAAGGGATGAAAAGTGGTGAAAAGTGTTTTCAATTAATCATCAATGTATTTTACGCTCAGCAGGCTATTTGCGTTTTTTTTTTTCACGTCCACTATACACCAATAAAGTATTCTGAAACGTAATTAAAGGGTTTTTCGAAATTCACTATCTTTAGACGTGAAAAGACCTTGAATGTGTTTTAGATAAATCCTCGATATCACTCGAACACGTCGATCTATTTAGTTAATTTTTGCTTCAGGATGATGATTACAGAAAGGATCGCAAAACAGTATTGAGATTTTTCGAAATTCTAACTTTTCCAGTACTGTGCAGTGGTCATGTGTGTTTTTTAATTAATAATCGATTTTGATTCGACTGAACGGGCTAGCGTCGTGATTTAGACTTCAATTAGATACTTATACAAGTGTCTAAATTGTGAATTAAAAATATATTTTGAAATTCGACACCCAAATGGATGACGAAGCTCAAAATTTGTATTCCATCAACTCATGACATCTATCTAACCAGTAGCGATATTTAGGTGTTGTTCGCGTCAGAGTGATGCTTACGTAAGTATTTAAATATTGCATGTTAGTTTTCTTACTTTGTAATATAACTTTATTATTAGTAATGAAACAAAGTTTGTAAACTAGCAAGGCAGACGATCCGAAAAGTAAGTACTAGCAGCGAGAAATAACTTATAAAGAGTATAACTGTACAGTAACCTAACGAGACGTGGTGTTGTACAACCTCTATAAGTCCAGGACATAACTGTTTTATTTTTTAAATTAATTTCATTTTTTAATGAATTATTTCGACGTTCTAGCCTACATTCCGGGAAGTTCTGGCCTCGAAATCCGTTAAATGATACGTGCGAACATTCAATTCTGACACACATAAACTACAAGGCAAATCGAATTACCGCAATTTACATGAAGTCGTTTAAAAGGGGTAAAATGTATTATGCTGTAAATTTTCCACTTAGGTTCATCGACAACATCAGCTCGCTTATATCATCTCATTAATCTCAAGGTTGGGGCACAAAATACTTTTTCGCGAAACCTTTTCCCACCAAAACTTTCTAATGGCATTCAACTTCAAGTAAATATTTTGAAAATATAGGGCACCGTCACCAATGGTAATGCACAGGATAAATCTGACTTTAATTCAATTAACCACTTACCTTTAGGTGTCTGTAACTACCCCACAACGTAAAATTTACAGAGCTTTAAATAAGGCCTAGGCGAAGTCGCTGTTAGTGGCAGGGACAAACTTAAGACTGCTTTTCACGTGGATAGCCATAGCTACTTATTCTTCTGCAGAATTAGTTCAACTAGCCGCTTGGACATTCTAACACTTGATGACTGAAGTATCAATCTTGTGTACAAAGAGGTTTCTCAATTAAAGTAAATATTATCAGTTGCGAATAGTACTCGCGAGCAAAGCCGCGGGGGACTGCTAGTATATATCTATATATATAAAAATGAAAGCTGGCTGATTGACTGACTGACTGACTGACTGACATATCAAACTGCAGCCCAAACCGCTGAACCTAGAATCGTGAAATTTTTTGTGGGTGTTCCCCTCAGGTCGTAGGCGAGCACTAAGAAGGGATTTTTCGAAATTCGACCTCTAAAGGGGAGAAAAGGGGCGAAATGTGTTTCCGAAGAAACGTCGATAGAGCTCGAACCCGACGGCCTATCATCGTGATTTTTACTTTAATAAGACACTCGTAAAAATGCATATTGGCCATTTTAAGGATTTTTCGAATTTCAACATTTAAGGGGCTGAAAAGACCTTAAATGTGTTTCCAATCAACTATCGATATCTATCGAACCCTTCGGGATAGAGAGTTGATATTCACTTCAAAATATTGCTTACGTAAATACCCAAAAAGAAGTTTTAGGTTTTTTTTAAATTAAACCCCCAGGGAGTAAAATGGGGCAAATTGTGTTTTTAATGAATCGTCTTTATCTTTGAAACACAATTGGCTATCGTCGTGATTTTAACTTTAATTGGTTAATTTTACAAATGTCTATGACAGGACTCAAAAGACGTTTCGAAATTCGTTATTTAAAGGGGTGAAAATACGTGAAATGTATTTTCGATTATCCTTCCATATCTATCGGATCAATCGAGATATCGAAGTACTCTTTGCTTTAAATTGGTGCTTTTGTAAATATCCCAAGTACCACTTAAAATATATTTTCCGAATTCGGCCCTAAACTGGTTAAAAAAAGGGTAATATGAGTTATCGACTCACATTCGATATATATCGATCCCATTGTTTTTTATACAGAGACGTGATTTTTGTTTAGGATTGATGCTTATTTAAATACCTAAAAAGTAATTTAAAGAATTTTTGAAATTCGCCACCTAAGGACGTGAAAAGTGGTGAAAAGTAGTGAAAAGCGTTTTCAATTAATCGTCGATATATCTTGAACCCAGCGGGCTAATGTTGTGTTTTTTACGTCCACGAGATACCAATAAAGTATTCTAAAATATGATTCAAGGGTTTTTCGAAATTTACTCTCTTAAGTGGTGAAAAGACCTTGAACGTGTTTTAGATAAATCCTCGATATCTATCGAACCCGTCAAGATGTACAATTAATTTTTGCTTCATGATGATTATTACAGAAATTATCGCAAAACTGTTTTCAGGTTTTTCGAAATTCGATTTCTCAATACTGTGCAAGGGTGATATGGGTTTTTTTTTTTTTTTTAGTGAATGATCGATTTTGATTCGACTGAACGGAGTAGCGATGTGATTTACACTTCAGTTGGATAATTATTCAAATGTTTAAGACGTAAATTAAAAATATTTCGAAATTCGACACCCAAAAGGGTGAAAAAGCACAAAATTTGTTTTCCATTAACCCACGATATCTATCTAACCAGTAGCGATATTGAGGTGTTGTTCGCGTCAGAGTGATGCTTACGTAAATAAATATGTATAGAATTTTTTTTCTTTATAAGAAACGTGATTATTAAGAATAAAACTTAGTTGGTCTATAGTCAAGGCAGACGATCCGAAAAGCAGGAACGAGCAGCGAGAAACAACTTATACAGGAGTTTCACTACAGTAACCTATCGAGACGTGGTGTTGTACAACCTCTATGAGCCCAGGACACAGATATTTTATTTTTTTTTTCAATAAATTTTATTTAATGAATTATTTCGACGTTACGTGACGCAGTTGTTTGTCGCTCAGGTCTAAATTCCGGGAGGTTCTGGGCTCGAATTCCGTTCAAAGCTGCATGCAAACGTTCAATTCTGACACACAAAAACTACAAGGCAGATCGAATTAGTGCAATTTACATGTTGTCTTTAAAAGGGGTAAAATTGCAGTTCGCTTTCCACTTAGGTTCCTCTACTATATCAGCTGACATATCGTCGGTATACTGACAAAAGTGACTAACTCATAAATGCTATTTCGTTTAAAAACAGTATTAAATTGTAGATATTAACAAAAATGTGGTACAGTATGTTACTATACTGTGACACAACGGTACCAAACGACGAATAGACTTTAAACTTGGGAAATTGTTCGTGAACAACATATACATATTCCTAGCATTTTTATAATTTTATCTCATTTTGACTTTGTCACTTTTGGCAGTAAACCGACGATATATCATCTCACTAATCTCAAGTTTGGAGCACCAAATACGTTTCTGCGAAACCTTTACCCTCTGAAACTTTGTAATGTCAATAAAGTTAAAGTGAATATGTTGAAAATATGTAATTGAGGGCACCGTCACCAATGGTTGTGCACAGGGTAAACAGATGTTTCTCATTCGATTAACCTCTTACCTTAGGTGTCTGTAACTACCCCACAACCTCAAATATGCAGGGCTATAAATAAGGCCCAGGAGTAGTCGCTGTTAGTGGCAGGGACAAACTTAAGACTGATTTTCACGTGGACAGCTATAGCTACTTATCCTGCTGCAGAATTAGTTCAACTAGCCGTATGGACATTCTAACACTTGATGACTAAAGTACCAATCTTGTGTACAAAGAGGTTTCTCAATTAAAGTAAATATTATCAGCTACGAATAATACTCGCGAGCAAAGCCGCGG
This sequence comes from Medauroidea extradentata, assembly GCA_003012365.1. Lineage (NCBI taxonomy): Eukaryota > Metazoa > Arthropoda > Insecta > Phasmatodea > Phasmatidae > Medauroidea > Medauroidea extradentata. Next base: position 11,108 of record PNEQ01114295.1, read on the forward strand.
GGGACTGCTAGTATATATATATATATATATATATATATATATATATATATATATATATATATATATATATATATATATATATATATATATGAACACTAACTGACTGACTGACTGACATATCAAACTGCAGCCCAAACCACTTAACATAGAATCGTGAAATTTTTTGTAGGGGTTCCCCTCAGGTCGTAGGCGAGCCATAAGAAGGGATTTTTCGAAATTCGATTTCTAAGGGGGTGAAAAGGGGTGAAATTTGTTTCTGAAGAAACGTCTATAGAGCTCGAACCCGACGGCCTATCATCGTGATTTTTACTTTAATATGACACTCATAAAAATGCATATTGGCTTTTTAAAGATTTTTCGAATTTCAACACTTAAGGGGGTGAAAAGACCTTAAATGTGTTTCCGATTAACTATCGATATTTATCGAATCCTTCGGGATAATTGGTTAGTTATCACTTCAAATTGTTGCTTACGTAAATACCCAAAAAGAAGTATTAGGGTTTTTGTAATTCGATCCCCAAGCAGTAAAAAGGGGCAAATGTGTTTTCTGTGAATCGTTTATATCTTTGAAACACAATTGGCTATCGTCGTGATTATTACGTTAATTGGTTTCTTATACAAATGTATATGACAGGACTCCAAGACGTTTCGAAATTCTTTAACTAAGGAGGTTGAAATACGTGAAATGTGTTTTCGATTATTCCTCCATATCTATCGAACCAATCGTTATAGAGAAGTGCTACTTGCTTTAAATTGATGATTTTGTAAAATATCCCAAGTACCATTAAATTATATTTTCTGAATTCGGCCGTAGACCGGTTAATGACGGGGGAAAAGGTGTTTTCGACTCACAATCGATATATATATATATATATATATATATATATATATATATATATATATATATATACATATATATACATATATATGTATATATATCCCATTAATATTTATATAGCGACGTGTTTTTTGTTTAAGATGTACGCTTACTCAAATACCTGAAAAGTAATTTCAGTAATTTTGGAAAGTCGCCATCTAAGGAGATGAAAAGGGGTGAAAAGGGGCGAAAAGTGTTTCCAGATAATCGTCACTTTATCTTGAACATATCGGACTAATGTTGTGTTTTTCACGTCCACGAGTCACCAATAAAGTACAGTATTCGAAAACGTGATTCAAGGGTATTTCGAAATTTACTCTCTTAGGTGGTGAAAAGACCTTGAATGTGTTTTAGATAAATCCTAGATATCTATCGAACTCGTCGAGACATACAATTAATTTTTGCTTCACGATGATGATTACAGAAATGATCACAAAACGATTTTAAGATTTTTCGAAATTCGATTTCTGAGTACTAAGCAGGGGTGATATGTGTTTTTTTTTTCTTTTTTTTTAAGTGAATGATAGATTTTGATTGGACTGAACGGGCTAGCGATGTGATTTACACTTTAATTGGATACTTATACGAACGTCTAAGATATAAATTTAAAATATTTCGAAATTTGACACCCAAAAGGTTGAAAAAGCACAAAATTTGTTTTCCATCAACTCACGCTATCTATCTAACCAGTAGTGATATTGGTGTGTTGTTCGCATCATAGTAATGCTTACACAAATATTTTAAAATAAATACATGTAATTTTTTTACTTTATAGAATAACGTGATAATCTTAATATATAAAATGAAGTGTCATGGCACACTCACTCATCAACGCACAGCCCAAACCGCTGGACATATAACCATTAAATTTTGAGGGAAGCTTCCCCTTGGCCCGTAGGCACCCACTAAGAAAGGATTTTTCGAAATTCGATAATTAAGGGGATGAAAAGGAGTGAAATGTGTTTTCAAAGAATTCCTGATATCTCATTAATCAGAAAAGCTATCATATTTTTTTAACATCATAATATTGCCTAAAGAAATGTATGTTTGCGAATTTTTCAATTTTGCGAAATTCAAAAATTAAGGGGGTGAAAAGTCGTAAAATGTGTTTTTCATTAATCAGCGATTTCTCCTAAACCATTTCAGATATTGAGGTGATTTTTTCGTTAAAACGATGCGTAAGTAAATATAAAAAAAAATGTTAAGAATTTTCGAAATTCGTCCTTGAAAGCTCTTAAAAATAAAACCTGTTTTTAATTAATCCCAACTTATCTCCAGTGGAAATATTGAAATGGTTTTCGCTTTAAAATAAATCTTACGTAAACATCAAAAAAGAAATTTAAGGATTTTTCGAAATTCGTCCTTGAAAGCTGTTAAGACATAAAATGTGTTTTCAAATATTCATCTGTGCCGCTTGTACCTGTTGAGATATCGAAATGATTTTTTTTGATGATAATAAAGCTTATGTAGATATCTACAAATCTAATTCAGGATTTTATGAAATTCGAAAATTAAGGATGTGAAAAGCAGTAAAATGTTACAGTCTCCCGAAAAAAGAGAATAATGATGGATAAATAATTCAACAGTTGTTTCTTTTTTGCCAATCTACTCATAAATAAAACCTCTTTGGACTGTAGCCTGTACATACGAAAGAATTATCACAGCCTGCCTTAAATCATTCACTCATGTATTGTATAAAGTATGTGATGTGGGAGGGGTGTGGTTACGGGTTCGTATCCCGTGCAAGACTTTGCGATGAGAATTACTATGACATCATACGAGCATATTGCGCGCGCTCTTTACACTGAGCTAAGACAAGTATTAGTTCACTGTTATTGAGTGCGCTAGTTGTTAAATGCCTTCATCACATATTTTATCCAGAGTTACTGTTTACATTACATAATTTCACGCGGGCAAAGCCGCAGCCTGCTAGGTAGTAGGTAATAAAAGCACTGCGCTATGCTTTCTGCAAACTAGTTTTACTACTATTTGAATAATTGCATTTTTATCGATTTTAATATGTTAGAATTTTTTTTACAAACTATGCGCAAAAATTATTGTTTGATTTAATTTCGAAAACTGGTTATTAAACTATGAAATTGTATGAAAAGTAGATGGTGAATGTATGAAATTTTTCTCACTGAGAAAAAAAGTTATTTGTTTCCTAGAATTTTATATATATTCAATGGAAGCAAAAATTAACATAAAACCCAAAACTGTATCAAATATATCAAATACACGCAGTTATTTACAAAACGTATGGGGTGCTTTTAAATCCAAAGAAAATGTTTTTGCAAAAAAGTAACACAAAAAAAAATTGAGAAACATTTAACAACTAAAACATATAAAGCTTATAAAAGTTTTTTCTGATATTTGCATGCACAAGTATAAGTTATCAACCAAATGTCATTTAAAAGCATAACACATAAAGGATTTAGACAATGAATTAAAAACGTATCAAAAACTATATCATTATCTAAAATTAATTCAAAAATTAAACCCGAAAAATGAATCGTAAAGTGGGAAATTTTTGCATTAAATTACAATTAATATTATAAAAAATCATGAAAGCGGTAGAATACATATAAATTCAGAAAATTAATTACGAGAAGTAGAGCTGTTAAGTGATAACTTTGAAATACATGAAACAGAATCAGCAATTTATTGTATGAAAACACATGTTATCAAAAATTCAAATGAACAAATAACTCCAAAATTATTTCTTAACAACATAAAACAAAGTGCAATGACCAAAATATAGAACAAATAGAACAATGTAATTTGAATGTAAATTTAAAATTTTCTGCTGAGTATAAAGAAGAGTTGAATAATGATGATTATCACTATACATTTTTAAAACTAAAAAATTTAATTATTTTATAAACAACTGATCTAAAAGAATGTGTGAGGATAACATTTTAATTAATTTAGTAGAATTAGAAAGTATATAAGCAAAAGTATAGCAGTGGAAATTTAAAAAATAATTGCACTTGAGATTCCAATAAATAAATGTAATTTACTGTAGGGTAGTTCTGATGTTGATCTTCAAAAAAAAATAAAGGTAAGCAAGCAGTAATTAAAAATCAAAACAATGATCAAAAATGTATCTTATTGTCCATTACATCAGCACTACATCCTGCAAAACATTATCTACAAAGAGTAACCAAATACAATCTATTTGAACATGAATGTACTGATGCAATTGAAGGTTTAGAATTTTCAATGTGAACAGAGAAAGTACAATTATTTGGAAAAACATATCAGGGATATCTATTAATGATTATGCATACGAAGAAAAAGAAAATCAAATTGAGTATATATTTTATCCACTAGAAATTTCAAAAAATAAAACTAATAAACACGTTTACTTTCTACACATTATGTATTATATTAGCTGATATATTTTTAAATTTCAGAAATGTTTGTCTTAAACATATAAAATAGATCGAGCATGGAATTTTTCTGCGCCTGGATTAGCGTTGGTTTCAACACTAAAAGACACAAAAAAAACAACTAGAATTATTAACAAATTACGACAAAATATTAATGATTGAAAAAGGGGTAAGATGTGGAATATCACAATGTTGTAAAATATATGATAAAGCAAATAAATATATGATGATAATTTATAAGCTTGGGCAATGAATCAATGTATCTATATTTACCACATGGAGGTTTCGAATGGGTCAATTGTAAGCTTGATGACGTAGATTATTGTAATTAATATATATATTAAATTTGAAGAACAGTTCAAGTAGTGTGTATATGTGTATATATATATATATATATATATATATATATATATATATATATATATATATATATATATATATATATATATATATATATATATATATATATATATATATATATATATATATATATATATATGTATATAATGAATAGATATATGGTATGTAGATTCAGAATATCCAAGATAACTACTTTATTTACATTATGATATCCAATTTGCTCCAGAAAATTAAATAACCGACGGATGAAAGCAATTTAAATTATTAAAAATGTAATGTGTTAACAAAAATTTGTACGACACTACATAAATTCCGTTGGAATGAAACTGAATAAATGGCACCGAGTATAAAAATTTTAACAAACAGATTGGAAGAAATCTTACATTTATCTAAACACCAAAATGCGGACAAAAGCTGGCAATAAATTTTAAAAAGAATTCTATAAATTAACGAATAATTAGGTGTTTTTTTATTTTGAAAAAAAAAATTATCGAAAATTTTACAAATATAGTTGACATTAGATATGTACAAAAGCTAACAAGTAGAAAAATTAGTTGCTAAACCCAATTTATAGGGAAAGCAATACATTTAAAGAATTATTAGTTACAGTACATATTGTTATGATACTGCCTGGCAAGCCGGACAGCGAGAGAGGTTCGAGCTGCAATCAGGCCAGCGTTGGGAAACCACGGAAGACAGCAACTCACCTCACCCCCTCGTAGTGAGGACAAGCACGCCGATATATGACACTGTTACCACGTAAACCAGGTCTGTCGTCCACAAACACTCATCCGATCAACAACAGTCCAGTTCTCCTCCGGGGCTCGTGGTTCGAGTCCCGGTGGGGACGTGCTCGTCCGTCGATGCCGTCTATCTCATCAATCCAGCTTTCGGTAAGGTCGTAAGATCTAACTACGTGGCAGCAACACTCGACTTAATATCATATTTTAATAATCAGTAATATTGTGCTCTCTTCCTAAATTAATATAATATATTGGAACCTATTTTGTATTCTATGTACCTACAATTCAAGTAGAGTATAAGCCCGTTTAACCATAACTGTTTAGTCTTTTAACCCTAAATAATATCTATATAAACCCACAGTGCAGCTACCATCTCAGTTAAACCCCCCCAAATAATAATAACTTGTGACAGCAACAATATAAATAAAACCCACAATTATATTAAGAAATGTAACACTGGTTCAGATGCCTTAAGCTCCTCACCTCTCACAACCAAGCCATCATCCTCTTAAACTAATAAATTTAAAATTTAGTCAAATTATTAATTTAATTAATATCCCCACTAACCCAACCTGTAAAATCTCGTATAAATCATAAAAGCCAAAACTGTAACAAAAGTATGTTTAAATTAATAGCCATTTGATTAACTTAAAGTGGAGGCTTGTGTTCTTCCCCGCCTCTCGCAGCAAGCAATTGTAAATCAATCATCGTCCCCCTATTAATTAACTAACTTTGATTAATTGAATTAATGTCCCCGCCCTCCCAACCAGTAAAACTCCTTAATTATATTATGAAAATTTCTGTTCAAACCAATTAAATTATTCTCATAGTCATGTATTCCATTTTAGTTACTAAAATGCAAAATCATTTCAATAGTTCAGTCATTAAATAAATTACGAGATTTAATAATACAATTATTATAGCAATTTTAAACAATAAGTAAATAGTTTTATTATGATTTTTCTTTACTAACGTGTATGTCTTCATATCTTAATAATTCTTCTCTGTGTGCCGAAATAACATAATTTTAGCAGGACACTAAAAACTTCTGTTTAGTATTTACTGTAAAGTAAAATATTTTTAAATTTTTAAACACAGCTAAAGTTTCAGTAGCATTAATTTGGTGGCTAACTCGAGTCCTGTACATTCTTAATGTAATGCCTGTTGCACTTTCCACAGTTACTTAATTTATTTTCGATAGTTCATAATAGGACGATTTCGCTGTCATATGGAAGGCAGAGTTCATGTAGTTCTTTCAGTCAAGTCGCATGCAGGCACGGTGCGACGGTGGCGATCCAGTTATAGAAATTTGCAACTCAGCTTACACGGCTGCCAACTGTAGCTGTGCAGTAATGCGAGGCCAGGCTGACAACTTGACTTACGTTACAATCCCATATGTTAGAAGATGTTGAGTTATTATTTACACATTACTTTATTTAATTAATTCTTTCACTGTCATTTTCCCGAAAGGTAACTCGTACACTAGGAACGAGATTCGTTATGTTACGCTCTAAATTTCTTCAGTTGGTTTGACATAGCGGGATGAAGGCTTTCAGGGTTAAGTCACTAATTTCAGATGAAATATTTTTCTTACTTTCAGTTTTCTATCTTCGGCGAATTGCGT
>PNEQ01114295.1:18203-31298 GCA_003012365.1 Medauroidea extradentata
AGTGGTGCCCTGCCCTAGAGAGACCACCTTTGTGCCCTATTGGTGCTGTGGCTAATCAGGCCATAGGGTACGTCCATGGATGCGTTGGGAGCCCTTGTCAATGTGGGGGTAGGCAAGCGACACATTGTCTATGTCCAGGTACCTGAGTACTCTGGTCGCCCTTCTGAAATGAGTCATGAGTGCAGTTTTTGTGTCCGAGGTCATCGTCTTGATTTTCTCTTAGTTACTATGTATTACTATTCCTCAAGTATTATCTTTTATGTATTGTATCTTTTATATGCATTTTCCCCTAAATTCTTAGGTTAACTATTTTAAATATTTTATAATGTGTATGTTACAACCAGTAGTCCTATCGCATGTTGCGGCATACGCACACACAGTAGGTAAAATTCATGAATTTCAACAGTAATTTTATTAAATTATTTATTTTGTATAACATTTAAGATGTTAATATAGTGACGGCATCGCATTATAAGAATAATAATTATTATCAGTTTGTATTATTATTATCATTATTATTTAACATTTCCACTCAATATTTCAATAGAGGCAGACAAATTTCGGTATTTGATTCAAAATTGTATAACTAAATAGCATATTTAAATACAGAGGCAGAGCACATCTATAGAACAGTAATAACATTGTTATTATATATTCAAAGGACAGTTAAAGTAAAGGAAATAGTTATCCATGAAACGTAGTAAATATATTTCTTTAGAGGTGTCTCTAAGACAATATGTTTAAGTTACAGAATCCAAGGACAGCAATTGCAGACAGCAACCACACCGAGAATCGAGCCGAAGTCCTCCGGAGGCAACGTCACCGTCAACAACACCAATACCAACACTACCATCACTAACTACAGGCGCCAACCAGTCCTCATACAAGGTCCTTACAGTACATTTCAACTATCTCCATCGTTAAGATAAGTTCGACGCAAATTTTCACTACTAACACATACACATGCTAATACACAAGGTCGACCTATACAGATCAAACACACAGTCACACTTTTACACCACACATTCACACTTCATACTACATACACATATTTGAGTTTTTTTCTATATTATATGCGATCTGATCCTTATAGTGAAAAGTATAGCTATGGCTATTTTGTAAAATAATTCGGATTTAAATTGAAACTCTATATCATACAAAATATTTACTTTGTTGCTGTCCAAAAACAAAAATAAATGTCTATATAATAAGGTTATCATAGTTAGCAAAATCTTTTCTTATTACCTTTCACTTGTATAAAAATGATTTAATTTTGTAATAGAATGAACGATCCTTCAGTTAAATTTCATAAAAGTATTTATATTTAGGTTGGTATACTATAAAGTTATGCAGTACAACACAAATACTAGTGAAATATAAGTAATTGAGTTTTGTGAATAGAATAACACGGAATAAAAACCTGATTCTGTAATGGAAAAAAAATCAGTTTTCCACAATATTATAAATTATTGAAATAAAAGATCACTTAAATGCTAATTTTCAATGTAATGTAAAAAAAATATTTATTTGCACTTTATTTAACCTAAAGAGAAAATGCATATTTTAGAGAAAACCAAATTGTAAACATTAGTTCTTAGGTATACGTAGTTGAATGCTAATAGAATAAGTAGGCTACCCCTGTATTCCGATCCCAACAGAGTTGAAATTTAGGGTTTAGTAGGAAGCTGCAAATACTTTATTTATTTATTCAGATTTGTTTCACAATAAGATAAATTTTAAATGTACTTCTAAATGTCAACTTCCCTTCTTATCCTATGTCCAAATCCTGTGCCATGACCAACCAAATTTAAATAGTTATAAAACAAAAAAGATAAGACTGAAAATGTAGACGAAAAACAAATGTTATTAGGTAGTAGTTAGTAGTACATAACAGCATATAGTCTTGTAATTTCTGTTATAACATTTGTATTCTTACAGCAAACGTATTGTACACATAATACTCCATTTGTAAGAGGGGAGCGGTCTTGTTGTCAATTATTATTATTATGCAATGAATAATGTTAAATGTAATACTTTGCCTTTTTGTAACTTATATGTAATATGAGACTATAGTTTCCAATGGACAGTTTTTGAAATTATCATTCAGCTTCCGAATTTAGTTGCCCGTTTAACCATAACTGTTAGTCTTTTAACCCTAAATAATATCTATATAAACCCACAGAGTAGCTACTACCTGAGTGAAACGTCCCCAAATAACGATAACTTGTGACAGCAATCTAATAAATAAAACCCACAATAATATTAAGAAATGTAACAATATGAATTAAACAAACATAAAATTTAGAAATTCAATATGTTTTGGAGCGTCTATATACTTGCTATACCAAAAACTTTAATGTACGATTTTCATTATAATGTTACAAAACCTAAGTTTGAAGAAAATTTTGAATTATGTAATTTGGATACCAATAATTAGGAATATCACATAAAACAGATGATTTTTTTTATAATTGTATGGAATTAATCATTCAATAATCATGATAAAAATGTTATATATGCAATGTACCACAAATTAACAAAAATGCTATTGGTAAAATGATAGCTGAAAGCAATGGAAAATTTAAGAATGTATTGAATTGAAATAAAATCCCTATGTCATAAACGCAGAAAATAATATTAAAAAGAGAGAAATACATAAAAATTAATGTAGATAGAAATGAAATTTATTTGATGATTATAAAAATTGCTCATTCAAAAATTAGTTACTGTGCAAATATTTGAATCTGATAAAATGTGAAAAAAAAAAAAAAGTTTTTTTTTTCAATTGAATCTAGGAAAAGAGCATTAAGTGCTGAAAATTATGAAAAGAATTATTCATGAATATATATTAACACATTATAATGGTGTCATTATCAAACTTAAAATAAATAAATATTTGGTGTTGTCATTATCAAATTTAAAAGAACTAAATATTTGAATATATAATGAAGTAATAGTTTACTTAAATACATAGTTGAAAAATCAATATTTTAGAATAAAAAATAGCATCTACATTTTTATACAATTAATTTTTTTCATTTGTAGTTGTAATGTTTACAATAATAACTTCTACAAGAAGTTAAAATGAAACATTATCTGTAATAAAATATTTAAATAATTTTGGTTACATGAAAATATCCGAACAAGACATTACACAAATCTATTCATATGTTATTTCGAATGCCAATAAACTTTTTCAAGAACATCGCAACATTAAAACTACTGGTGAAAAAATGACGAAACATTGACAATAATGACAGTTCCAAGATGCGGTTTACCTGATAATATATTCAGTTTTTCTACTTATACTAACAAATGGCCAGTAAAAACTACTAAATTAAATCACGCATAAGCCAATTCAGGAATACTTTAACTGACTCGGTCAGTTTTTTATATGTTGGCTAAACATACTTATCTTGTTTTCAAACATGATATTCAAAATCCACATTAATAATAGCAATCAAACGAAGTATACACACATTACAGAATTCTCAACAACTATGCAGTTACAAATTAGGTGGAAGAGGTGGAATACTTGCTCATGCTATTTTCCAAAATCAGAAAGTTCACTAGCTGAAATTCACATCGATGCTGACGAAAATTTATATTATGAATATGAAGACAAATCGGATGAGAAACAAATAATGTTTTACGTGGTTCGGGATAAAGTGCGGACTTTTTAAACCGTAGTAACTTTTTTCTTTCCAGATAATTTATAGTTTCCTGCCACTTTGAATGTAAGCAAGGCAACATAAGTAACAATTTATAGTGCAAAGATTCTACTATACTCAAAGTTTAACGGCTGAGTTCACAACAAATAATATTTTTTATCAGTATTCTTGACAAGACGGTCACCAAAGTGCTTACTTTATCGCGAATGACCTATAGTGTGTTATTAAATTAAATTGGACATGCTTCAGGAGTACAACATTCGAATGTTTATGACTCTGTTATGTATCCAATGAATTCCGCTAATCAAATAGAATTACAAACGGAAGATATTTTAGCTACACAAAATCTTTATGATATACAACCTATTCAAACTAAAAGAAAACAGCACCTTCAACACCTACATAAAACATACAAATGAGAAAATTAAAAATATCTATAAAAGAAATTTATTTATGTGATTCAAAAAAACATTACTCCATTTTTTATAGTTGATAAAAATAATGTATATTTTTAATAGAAAACCTGTTTGGAATTATGATATAGTAAATGAAGTAGTTAGTAAACCTGAACTAATTACCAACTAGTTGTTCTTTTTACAAACTAATTTTGTTAGTTTTGCATTGATTTATCTACGACCTTCAAGAGAAATTGTAATTTTTATTGACACAATTTTTAAGCTACTTGAGTATCAAAGTTTGCAACTTGTGTCAGATTATCCTAAATGTATTTATGACGTAGGTGTACTACAAAATTCGAAATTAAAGCTGTTTTAAAGATAAATTTTGGTCGTACTTTCACATTTTATGATGGAATGTATTTTAAGGAACTAGATGAATGTTCGTTTAAAGCTAAAAATGTTGGATTTATTACGAAATGTTTTCCAGGTTTACCGCAAGGATTAGATTTTGTATTTAGATGTACTAATGAATTGCTACACTTATTTTAAAACATAATTTACTACGAATTTACTGATTGTCTGAAGATGGTAAATTTGAAAATCCATTATTCAGTATAAAACATCCAAAAAAACCATTATCATACTCATATATTGTAAATCTATAGAAAAATTCACTGAAACTAATGGAAACATGTCTCAATAGACTAAATGTAATTTACAGGTTCTACTAATATATTAGAAATGCAATTTTTGTTTTTCGAATGTTTTCAAGATTCTGTTGTATATATATTTCTAAAAGTCTTATTTGTTATGTATTTCAGTATCTGTAGTCATAGACCCTGAAAATTTTAATAAATTAATAAATAGTAATTATAAAATCGTATATACTGAAATAAAATGTAATGACTCAGTGACTTAAGTACATAATTTAATCCAAGAATATGAAAGTTAATAAGGTAACGAATCATTACCGATTTAATAAATGGAAAATATCTCTGTAAATTAAAAGTTTAGATGTATTTTATATTAATGTATTACAAAATATATTCTTTTCTTTGCCGAACTAGATTTACATACATTAATAATTGTAAAATTAACAATAAACCAGAGAAAACATTTTCTTAAATAGCTTCAGTAATTCTCTAATTTTTGAGACCATATGTTCACTTTTTTCTGTAATTAATACCATATTACATATTCTTGTAGCATCAATTATTTTATTGAATCTGTTGTTAGTATCAGATTTGGTCAATCCTTCACAATAGAAAATTTTCGATAAGAATGATAAATAATATGCAAGGGCCTTTCAGAAAGAAATATATCTGCTTTGTAGTATATATCAATTTCTACATCTGTAATTAATGCTTCAAAAAAGTTCTAGTACTTGAATAAAAACGTTGGCATAACTAATTTTAGCAATGGAAAAGTAAGGTTAATGTGGTAAGCAAATTGTTTAAAATTTTTTTATTTAATTTAACTATGATATTGATAAAAACTTTTTTTAATTATAAATAAGACATTTTTGTGACGTATTTATGATAAATGAATTGCCTGAATCACAATTTAAAAAGAGAGTGGCACAGTAAATTTGTATACCTATTTTAAAAAATTCTGGAACACGTTGGGTTTGCTATAGGAAAGAATTAAAAAATACATATTTTTGTATTCATTTGGTGGTACTCCACCATGATATCTAAAGACGATGTAATTTATAATGATGACAGAATAGAAAATATCACCGAAATTATTTGTGGTCGTTTAGGTGTGATAGTGCTTGATCATCTGTATCATAATTTTAATTTCTTAAAAATAATTTCTCTATTAATAAATAATTGATATATTTGGAAATGTGTTAACGAAATCACGAATTGAACCACGAGAGTACCGATATTGATTTAAAATGTGAAAATACTGTCTAAGAGTTGGAATTAAAATTAAATAATTTTACTTCAAAAGCAGGTGTTAATACTAGTGTTTCTACTTTAAGAAATTATTATGGAATGTAATTTAACTCAAAAATTAGTGAAATCAGAGAAGATCTTGGTAAATTAAAAAATTTCAACCAGTTAGATAACTTAAAAATATCCAACGAAATAGCTTATAAATTGCATAAAACTAAAGTATATGTTTATTAATACATAACTGATAAATTGAGTAAAATTAAAAACGGTTGTATCGGTGTACGAATTCGAAGACTTGTAAGGGTTGTTGATCCAATTTATAAAGGTGATTTAGTTAATAAACAATGTTTAGATAAAGAATTAAATGATGAATTACATGAAAGTAAATTAACAGTTGATACAGAAATAAATGATAAATTACCAAATTTAGTAAATGAATTAAATAAATAATAATTTTCACAAAACTAAAATAACAAATGGTAATGAAATAACTGAAAATTTACACAAATTGAATTAATCTCTTTTAAATTATTGTGATACACTGATCAGTATGAAAATTGCACACACTAAAGGTTATTTTACGAAACAAATAACTGACAAATTACAAAATTTGAGTCAATCAGTAAACTCAACAGAATAAGAAATAAATACTAAACTACAAAGATATGATGCACATATTCATTAGAGTTATTATAAAAGTAATAGAATTGACATCATTCATTTAGTTGTGAAATACAGTGCGAGAGAAGAAATACTTATTTATATAAGAACCAAACTGTATTTATCCTTATGATAGATAGGATAGTAAAATAAACAATATTAAAACCCGAAATATATAAAGAAAATATCTAAGTATATCATAACAGATATTATTAAGAATTAATTGATAGCGCGAATCATTCATTTTATGTATTATCTTGTGATAAGATATTTTTCAAATTTCCAGAATTTTTCTATCTACTAGACGGCACAAATGTGTTTATTGACACCACTTTGAAGTACACGTATTTTCACGGATATAACATTTGCTAAACCACTAATCCCACAGTTTTAATTTTAAAAAGATATTTAATAAATAATTGATATATTTGGAAATGTATTAACAAAATCTTGTATTAAAGAACATAGTGGGTCAATAAAATTTTGGATTGAAGAGCAAATTAATGAATTAAAATCAAAATTTTATATTTCAATAATTGATGAGTCTATGTATTTGAATGTTTCATGCAATGGGATAGAATAGCGTACTGTACCGCTGTGGGCATACGCCATTGCAACATTACGTCGTCTCAGAAATATAATACGAGACTAAGAAACAACAAATGAAAAACGAATAAATAACAAAACAAGCCTAGTTTGGCTGTAGTCAACGCTCCCATTAAAAAAAAACAGAACATGAAAGATCACATAAGGAATTAGTAAACAACAGATAAAGAAAAATAAAATAAACATCCAAAAATAAAAGTAAAAAAAAAAAAAAATTAAATAATCTGCAAACACTTAGGACACATAGTATTTTATTACTATTTTCTCGCACATGTTCGGTCAGACTTTGACACCAAAAAAAGGCAAAATACAAAAATCCAAACTGGCTAGCCATTTGTGGGAAAATAGTCATAAAATACTACGGAAAATGTCCACTCTTCTCACACTAGAAACACCCTATCATAAGGAAAATAGAAGAATCAGCGTTTATTTTGTAACAACCATAGTCTTTATCTAAACATTTTTGAAAATATTTCTCTAAATTTGTCAAATGGCACATACATCACCACCAACAAAACCGCTATTAATATGTTTAATATTTGCATTATCTTGTCGAAATTTGCATAAGAAGTTGGAGTCGTCACGATTCCGCTGTTTTCCCAACTTTGAATATGTCTAAGTCTTCCATATTTCAATGATTTTGTAACAACGTTAACTAGAAATAAGAGATTACTGGCTACAGTTTTTTACCTAATTACAAGAAGATAATAATATACATTAAGAAAGCAAACGGATAAAAATCTAGCTAATACGATTGCACCTGATGATGCTGTTCATTTAGAATAGAATCAAAGTAATCGAATTTGCATTATTAATTTAGTTGGAAAATTTTATATCTTGGTAATGAATACATTTATATGATGGGCTGAACAGTAAATGAAATAATAACTAAATCGAATGATCGTGAACAAACTATCGAGTTGCATCGCACTGTTTTTAATGCTAAAAGTAATAATTCTAAATTTAAAAAAATGATTTTTAAAACTTTTTGATGTTGAAAATGATATACGTTTTTAAATTACAATATATGTGTGTGTGTATATATATATATATATATATATATATATATATATATATATATATATATACTAAGGCATGATTACATTTTTTAAAATTACTATGACATTCAAACATATTTATTTTCTTTAAACTAAATGTTTAAACATTAAAAAAAATAATTAATCTTATTACGATATTTACCATCATTTAATTTGTGTGTCATATCTATAGTAATAAAACCATAGTAATTATTCAAACATTTTGAAATTATTTCTCTAAATTTATCAAATGACGCATCACCCCCAACAAAACCGCTATAAGTATGTTTAAGATTTGTATCATCTTGTCGAAATATGCAAGGGAAGTTGGAGTTGTCATGAATCCTCTGTTTTCCCACTTTTAAATATGTATTATGCAAATAAAATGTATCTATATTTTTATGTCTACCTCGAGTAAAATAATCTCGTACAACATTTTGATTATCAAGTATAACGTCGTCAAAAACAACAGAATCTTTACAAAATTAATCAATGTTAACCATTTCTTCACTTAATGAAAACACGTATGCTAATGGTTCATTAATTATTTCTGATACTGCTTATATATAATTTTTAAAGCTACATATTATACTTGAGTTAAAAATTTTGAACAAACATATAAAGTTCCAAAATTTAACCATCCAGGAGAATATATAAAGTTGTGTATCATAAGTGTAATTTGTACCACAATTACTTGGACAAACAAACATCTTATATTATCTGGTAATAATGTCGTTTTGTTGAAACAATGAGTCAGGTACTATTATTTTATATCACAATCAATATTTTACATTTCTTATTTATTATATATATAGGCCTACATATAATAATAATGAATAAAGTATTTATCTTAATATATAATAAATCTATTATTATGAAAGGAATTTCGTTACCCATTTGATGTTGAAGAAAATTCAATAGCATTAACTCGTTTTCATACAACAAATGTAACCCCAAATATTACTTCTAAAACAACATGTTATATGTTAAAACACAAAATGATTTGGAAACTGTAGTTACAATTGCAGTTCGTCAATAAAGTTTAAAAGATCTAGAAAAATGATTAAATACATTTCACCATTTAATATATAAACAGCAAACGGAGAAGAAAATAATAGCATATCGTTAGAAGAAGATAGAATAGGAAATATAGTTACACTAAATGTATTTATGATCTGGTGTTTGGTAAATCAGATTGAATTGGCGAGCTTTTGCGATTCACAGAAAAATTAGTTATATAAAAAAATTTAGTTTATTATTCTCATACAATACCTAAAATAACTCAATTAAAAAAAATTAATATTCACTGCAACTTAGGAAATGGTATGATTCTGAAATGTGATTACCATAATGACAAAGAAACTAGTATTATTGCTACATCTAAACCGATGAACGTTTTCGGAGAAACTGTTCATTATAAACCTGAAAACCCTTTAATTTTCTCAATACAAACAGTGAAAGTATTTATTTTTATTATTTTTTTAAGATGATTAAGGGAAGTCAATAGACTTTGAATTTGTTGAAAGAACTGTCGTATACAAGAAATGAGACCATAGTTATGCAGAATATTAAAATTTATATTATATTAACAAAGACCTCGATAATTTTAAATTAACTAAATAGAACGTGTGTTAGAAATATTCTGTACTCAATGTATTATTTATAATGTTCATTTTTGTTAACTGTTTTGATCGAGAAGGAAAAGGATATTTCTTTACCGCAATAGCTGTCAATAAAAAAGATATACAATTAAAAATTTTGGAAGATGTACAATTTTAATTATTTGGCTTGAATTTTTGTCAATTTTGTGTTTTGTATTTGAATAAGCTATTGAACACTCAAATTTATAGAAAAATAGTTTTGGCAGTAAATATTTTATTCTGAATCTTTGTGTTGTAAACATTAATTCAAAAATTTAAGTAATTATTTCTTTCTTTTTAATGTACTGTAATAACTATAGTAACAATGGAAACATCGCTAATCATACTCAACTAAGTTAATGAGTTTAAGAAACTGCCCGATATTTCAATAGGTAAACCATATCCAATAAATAATATTGAAATGATAGAAATGCGATTTGGACTATAAGCCATAGTCATATCAGAAAATTTTCAAATAATACTACCCGACAGATAATGTTCGAAAATTCGCTAAGCAAGTATTAAAACATGGAAATAGTGGACAAATGGGCTTTATTTACAATGGCATGAAATATTGTGACAATAAGCAGATGTATTACTTTATGTTGATTAAAAAATATAATTTTTCGTGTTTTACAGTATTTTTTATCATTTTTAACGATTTTATTAAAATGGTCGAATGTAAAATTACTTTCCTATGGTTAATTATTTGTATTTTAATAGTATTTCCATAGATTTATTGGCGATTCTATTAAAGATACTTGAATGAAATTTATTGAAAAATAGTTACATTTTTCGATAATTTTGGTAAATATTTTTTTTTTTGTGCACGAAAAAGGTTATTGCGTCAGACCCCCAAATAATCACAATTAACAGAGATGGGTGGTACAGCTGATTACTATAAAAAAATGTTACTCTCTGTAATTCCGAGTCAATAGGGGACCATCTTATTGCTGTGCTTACAAGAGGAACAAAACGTTGTTGGAAACACGTGATTGCTTGGGAAGTGATAGGTCCATCAACTAGGGTTGCTTACTAAAGTATCTCATTGAAAGATGTGTAAGTTTTGAAAATAAATGAGTGCCCCATGTCATTGCAATGCCGTCAGTTATGGGGAGTAATAACAGATGTATGTGGAATGAACTAGGAGTAGTGGAAACACGAAACGTTAACCAGAGAATCGTAAAATTTAATCTTAACAGTGATGACATTCATGCCGTCCTGTTTGTTTGCCATTTGGTTAAGAATGCGAACAGTTCAGTTCCTTTATCTCCCGCAGTCTCTTGTGGAAAATGAACGTCTCACAAGAAATTTTGTATCTGGCAAATACACTGTATAACTCTGATACTCAGAAGTTGGTGGGTGTAAAGACTTGAGGTAACTATCCTATTTAAATAAGGATGATGTTGAACTATTCCATTTTAGCAACTTGAAGGGTGGTTCTGCTGTACGACATTTTTCAGTAAAAAACTGCAACACATTGGAACTGTTTAATTTGTTACAACTGTGATTTTCTATTTGTTCTTCGAAAATTTCATAGACAAGTATCACATGCAGAAAAAAAAACAATAGCATTGTTCGACAGGTTGGTAGACATATTTTAATAACTTGAAATAAGTGCATGCTAGAAACCTTTAAACACGGGCATGATCATAGCCTCGTTATCCGTAAACTCAATATCAAATTAACGCGTCCATAAAGCAGGTAAATTTGTCCTCCTGCACAGATTTACACAAGACGCACTGGAAAATATGTTTTCCCAAATACGCAGGAATGCAGTCTCCTGTCCTACTGTATTACAGTGCATAAATGCCGTGAAGCTCAAAACAGCTCAGTTTATTTCGGATGTTAAGATGTCGTCCTATCTCAGTGAGAGTGTTTTTCAGGCAGTCTATTAAAATACTAAATTTTCCGGTGACTGGTCACAGTTTACGGTCGCACAATCAATTAATTATCGCCCTTGAGCACGCAGTATTTTCCTATTGATTGTTGGAATAGTCAATTTCACTGCTTTTCGTCGTTATATTAGGGTGTTAATTATGCAATATTATTCATTAATTCAAATTTAGATTGCAATATAATATAATAATAATCACATTATAAACAATATAGCCTAAATTGTAATTGGAACATAGCGAGGAGCAGAAAAGTTTCTTAAAGGGTTATGTTTAAATTGTGATCAATGGTTGTAATAAATACTAACAATATAAATGCACTCTAACACAGATTTTAAACCACATTAATTATTGTTCATTTACAACATTTTGGAGACAATACGTCCCTTATGCAGTATTTAATTTTTATAAAAGAGGACATATGTGGAATTTTTTGAATATGCTTTATTTTCAGTGACGTAGACCACGATGCCTCCCAAAAGAAAAGTATGGTCTGAAGAAAATATATGTCCGCAGTTCGCGCTGTAAAAGTGGAAACGCTGAGTACGTATGCGGCCGCAGAGAGGTTCAAGATCCGCAGAAGAATGATCAGAAAACATCTCATGAGTGGAAGTGTGAAAAAATATCAGGGACGAAAATCCATTCTGACTGAAGAACAAGAAGCTGATCTGGTAAAGAAGATAAACAGATATGCTGACACAGGACTGCCTATTACACCACCAATCCTCTGTCATCAGGTTTATAATTTCCACAAGCGTAATACCATTCCAAACAATTTCAATAATAACACTGAACGAGCAGGTAAAGACTGGTTCAAAGCATTTATGTAAAGATATTCTGTAGTTGCGAAAATAAAAGCACAGTTTACGAACAACTTTAGAGCTCAGAACCTCACTTTGCAAAAATAAGTGAAATATATGAACTTTTATCTTGAAAGTCAATCTGATCGGATATACAACATGGATGAGAAAGGTTATCGCCTGATAGTTCATTGTCAACAGACAGTGCTGCACAGAAAGGTTATCGCCTGATAGTTCATTGTCAACATACAGTGCTGCACAGAAAGGTTATCGCCTGATAGTTCATTGTCAACATACAGTGCTGCACAGAAAGGTTATCGCCTGATAGTTCATTGTCAACAGACAGTGCTGCACAGAAAGGTTATCGCCTGATAGTTCATTGTCAACAGACAGTGCTGCACAGAAAGGTTATCGCCTGATAGTTCACTGTCAACAGACAGTGCTGCACAGAAAGGTTATCGCCTGATAGTTCATTGTCAACAGACAG
>PNEQ01114298.1:0-24363 GCA_003012365.1 Medauroidea extradentata
TCGGTTGGTGCGGCTTCTACATCGGTTGGTGCGGCTTCTACATCAGTTGGACCTGTTTCTTCTACCTCAGTTGGACCTGTTTCTTCTACCTCAGTTGGATCTTCTGTAATATTCATCCAAGGCTGTGGTGAAATGGACAATATACAAGAAAAGGCAGTTGGTGAGTCTTATAAACTACAAAACATGTCAGTAAGCCTAAAATCAGATAACTCACACTTGCTGCCAAGCAAGCTTCTTGGAAGTTCAAACTTAGGTAAAGATGATGGATGGTCTTAGAAGAAGCTTGATTAAGGATAGCGTAACAAAGGCAGAGACATATTTGTGTCTGTCAACTGTGTTAAACCACTCTTCCTTACGCACAGCAGAAAGTAATTATAGCCTGTTTATGAGAATGTTTCCAACATGTGAAATAGCTACAGTTACAACATGAATCTGCATAAAACAAAAATTGCATATTGTATTGTCTGTGGCCTTGCCCTTTACTTCAGGAATGAATTGGGAAATATTTTGATAGCTTGCAGTAAGTTTACTGTAGGCTTTGATGAGTCGCTCAACAAGATAGCACAGAGCCAACAGATGGATGAGGCTATACAGTTTTGGGACAATGAGACCAACTCTGTAAGTACTATGTACTTGACATACATTTTTTTAAAGCATACAACAGCAGTGTGTCTCCTTCAAGGTATTAAAGATGCTTTGAGCAGCTTCCCATTGCATAAAATATTACAGTTATCTATAGATGGACCGAATGTTAACTTAAAACTTCAGAAAATGTTAAACCATGAGCTTTCTTCATCTGAGGTAGATGGTCCAAAGTTGCTCGACATTGCTTTATGTGGGTTACACACTTTGCACAATGCATTCAAGGTGTTGGTGAAAGGCACAGAGTGGAATACAATTGAATTTTTTCGTGCTCTTTACTACTTGTGGTAAGATTCAACGAGGAGACTTTATTCAGATTACTGAAAGTTCAGTTTTCCCTCTTAAATTTTGCAGTTTGAGATGGTTAGAAAATTACAGTGTAGCAATAAGAGCTGTACAGATTCTTCCTTATGCACAAAATTATGTACATGCAGTTCAGGGCAGCCCCTAAGAACCAAAGTGTATTAGTTTTGGAACTGTTGCGGGTTGTCTGAAGAACAAATTGTTGCTGGCAAAACTGACTTTCTTTCAATCTCTGTCAAAATAAAAAGAACCTTTCTTGAGAGAGTTTCAAACTGAAAACCCCGTGACACCATTCGTATATGAAGCACTTTCAGTTCTTGTACAAAATCTCATGGCAAGAATAGTGAAATCTGAAGTGATGAAGCTGAATATTATGAAAATTGATGTTGGAAATAAGTAAAATCTGATGTTTACGAATGACATAGATGTTGGTTTTGCAACAAGATCGGCTCTGAAGAAATGTAGGGTTACCTCAGAAAAAGATATTGTCAGGAAGATGGACGTGCTATAATAAATAATGTAAAAAATTAAAAATGTGAAGAGTGTCGTTGGATTGAAAGTTAAGTTAAACAAGTCTGTACCCAAAGAGTCGAATGTTGAATGTAAGCTGGGGGATGTGTAACTGAATACCAGCTGTGTAAGACTACGAGGTGGAAAGCAAATAAACATTACTTATAAATAATCAAGCAATTGACTGAACCATAATGATAATCCATAAATACGAAATAAACTTTGTAATTATTATAAAGAACTGTGGGGGAAATAAATACGCAGCTCCTTAAGTCGAATAAAAATAACAAACTCTTAACAGACAAAATTTCCACCTTGTAGTCTAGCGACATAATTAAGTAAAGTTTGGTAGAGCACAACAAACTTACTGAAATAAAGTAATACTGTAGTAATGCTTGGCATTTTTTTTATGCGAGGGGTACTGTGGATCGAACATAGACTATAACGTCCCATACGGGTCGCACCTCCTATCTTGCAGTATGCATGTCAACCTTGTCACATACGAACAACTTTAATCAAGTAGCTTAATCAAGATACAACTTTTGTAATTAGGGGCTATCAATTAATGTGTAGGTGACTACAGAACGATTACTTGAAATAAAAGAATGAATTTAAATAATTGGTGTTTATTACAAAATATTAAAATAAAATGTAACAAAAATTAATATTACATTAATGAAAGTAAAAATGTACAATATGGAAAAGATTTTAAAGCGTGAATTTACAAATAGATGTTATCAATTGTGATGAACTGTGAACACATATTACATTAGAAAAAGATACGGCAAAGTAAAGTGGTTTCTGTCATTACATTAAAACTCAAGGTTATTACATTACTCTGAAACATTAAGTAAATTATGATTGTACTGGCCAACAACAAATACACACGTAAAGAAATTCACGACTATTACAACAAATACCGAACACGAAAACTAGGGAAATAAATAAAAAAGAATAATAATAATAAAAATAATAACCAGAAATAATACTTATGGTTTTGATGCTCCTGTCCAGCGAAGTCTCATCCATCTCAGGGCTACGAAGTCTTCTCATCTCATATTAAAATTTAATATTAAATGACTATAACAAACAAAACTAACTAACTATGCCGAAACCTGCCATCTGGCAGCCCGAGCACTTAAGCCGTCGCCTAGCCTACTGGGACATCGCCATGCTCGCCTAAGTCCTAAAGCTCGCCAAAAAGTCTCTAAAGAAAAACTCTAAGTAAACCTAGGAAAACTAAAGTTCTCCAAAACATGGCCGGCAGGTATTTATAACCACGGTTGCGCCATCCAGAACCTTCCATGATTTACCTTCCTGGAATGGTCAGCAGTGACCATTCTAGACCGGCGCAACATTTACCCTCTCTGCCCCACACAGGGCATTCACTTGTCAGCGATGTTTGACGTCACGGGTGGGGGGACTGTCGAAAGTGGAACGACAGAAATGTGCTGTACTACACAACTCGCCCGCGCGTCTGCTCTACTACAGCTGGCAATGTGGGACAGGGGAGTGGGGGAGTGTTGACCGAGGTGTTCAGTGCCACCGGAAGGCCGCTACACGCCGAAAGTGCCAGAAGGACCCAAAGCGCACGACCGCCCGACGACACCGACGCATCCATCACCACACCCCCCACCTGTCTACAACCTAACAAAAGTCTATCGGCCTGCACACACTACCAGGACATATATATATACACACACACACACACACAGTGAACCCTCGATAACTCGGACTAAAAGGGGGGAGAAGCTGTCCGTGTTACGATTTGTCCGTGTTATCGAGTGGTGTCCGGAGAGGTGGGGTAATCAGTCATTAATCACAAGAAATGCGAAGAAATTATTACGCTATTATTTCTACAAGCAAAAGAGGCTGCAATAAATACTGTTTTGTAGGTAACTATCGTATCAAGTTACGGGAGGGCCACCATGCAGTGGGAAAATTAACGCTGTGTGGAGGACTATAAAAGAATGTCAAACAATGTGGGCAGTCTGATCTTTATTTTTTATGCTGCTACTTCTGGCTGATTTTTTTTTATCTCTGTGCTAGAAGCTGGCACCAGGCACCCTTCTATCGTATAAAAGTTTTCGTCTGGCTGGCGACAGCCAATGTGCGTGCACGTTGCACGTGTGAGAGAGATAAGAAATGATCGTTGGAGATAAGCTAGGGAGGTTGTGAGCGGAAGTAGTCAAGGTCAACCGGTACAGTCTCATGCAATACAAATACCGCACGTTGACCACACGCATCTCACACAAGATGTTTACATTGAAAAATACCTTACGTCCGTATGTCACAGCGTAGGGGCAGTAGCCAACTGCTAGCCTGATAGTTACTCTACCCTCCTACAAAGTTACAAAGGTATAAAAATAATTTTCCTCGTATACATGAATAAAAACGGTACTGTAATTAACAATCCTTCTGGGTCACTGTACATTATGTGAACTCATTTTAACACTACTAATTTTATAATTTAATTTTATATACATAAATTGCATCATAGAACAAATAATTTACATCTTTATTCTTACATGAATTGTCATATTATAAAGCAATACAATTTTAATCGTGTTCTACAGATTTATCGCATTTACTCGCGTAATCGCCGCATATTTTTTAACAAATTTTAGGCCCAAAAAATGGGGTGCGGCCATTATAAGGGGTTTTCAAAAAATTACCTTCTAAATTTTTTTTGGTGTAGAATATAACAAATGTATTTTTTTTTCTATATTTACTCGTTCATAACGTGGCCATTTCGTCTAAAATAAAGAAAAAGATTTTGTCGGTGTATAGTAAAATGGAAAAATTAAGAATACAAAATCTTGTTAATCCATTGACGAGTGTCACTCAATGAAAATCGTTTAAAATTATACCGCATAAGACGTTTACATTTTACAGTCCATTACATGTACGCTATTATTTCCGGTGAAGTAGTTTATAAACAAATACGATTCATGCTTAAAACGTTACAACTCTCCAGACGCCGTTACGTTATCAACAGAGCATCATCAACAAGCGAGCGTGACTCATAGTGTCCGGCTTGGGCATGGATGTTGTGTTGTTCTTTCACCACCCACATCGGCTCTTGAAAACATCGTTGTTAAAGGGGCGTAAAACCTTCTCACCAATTTTTCTACATCGCAATGCAAAGAAATGATTTTGAATTTTTCTTTTTAATGTCCGGGACAATTTGTTTTGCAACCCTGAATTCATTGTACATACCAGAACAAAATATTTTTCCGTTTATATGTCATTATAACTCGTAGTTACCGTCATTTCACAAGCACCACATTGAAATGTTTATTTACAACACACGTGTGTGCCTAGCTCGCTGGGCGAAGAGGGAGGAAATATAAAGAAGTGCTGCGTTGCATCTTTACTCACGCGTCGCGCGCCTCGCTAGCAACATTTTACCACACGGAACTTGCCAGATATTTACTGTGGGATTATTAAAGGCTAAGTAGCGATGGACGACTTCGTTATAAAGTTTAATACTGTTCTAAAATATATTGTGATGAATTCAAATCCAACAGGAACGATTTTTTATGTCTTTAAACCAAAAAATAATTAATTAAAAATTATTAAATTTTTTTGAAAAATTCTGCCTGAGTTATCCGAAGTCCGGGACATCAAGGTCCGTAGTTATCGAGGGTTCACTGTATATAGAGTTTCTCAGCAAGAATTCTAAAGATAGAATTTAGTCAAGAATTTGACAACACCCAAACTCATAGAAAACCAGATTCCCAATATGAGAAAAGATGTAATTATACATAAATAGTGGACAGTGTACAACAAATACAAAACAAGGGCCAACACAAGTTAAAATCAACAAAAAAGTGTGACGTGGCCGGGGTCACGGGTGATGGTGAATGCGGTACATTTTAACAGTTTATGCTGAGTTACAAGTTTATGGGTGCCAGCTAACCACTTACCTCGGGTTAGCTTAACGATTGTTGTGGTGTGAGTTTGAGGCTCTGCCCCGTCCCGTGATGGCCTGTCGAGCAGTATGAAGGTAATTGAAAACGGCAACTTAGTGCATGGAATGTAAAGTACCATGCGGAAACTGAATATAGTCGAACCTCATTAATCCGTGATGCTCTAATTCGGGAATAGGATAGTTCGGGACGGTTTTGGAATTGAAAAATTGCGTGTATAGTGTAAATTGTAAGCACTTATAATTAGCAGTGTGTGTGCCGGCAGACAAAGACGGCACGTCGGCACAGCACTACCGCATGGCGAGGCACAGAAAGAAGGATAGATGGCTGCTATGGTATGCGTCGAAAGTTAGGTATGAGGTGTTGTGGAGGGAATGGATTGTGATGGCCGGGGAGGAAAAGGGCGAAAGTAGGTGTGTAAGGCAGCCGATTTGATTATTGTGCGGCATAGTGGTTTTATTTATATTGAGCCGAACTCCAAAAATAACCAATACTTATAGCGAGTTAATGAAAGGTTTAATCTCGAGCAAAGAAAACACGCATGTGATATCAATAACTTGCATTTAATGCCCACTTTTACCAGGAAAAACAGTTGCCACTTGGGCCATCACAAAATCTGAACAATCACTGACATTCAACTCTTAGGTCTTGTTAACAGACCTGTCATTAAAAACTTGTTACAGATTGGTGCGCTTTATCATTTAGTTCCCCATTCATTCCAACCACACCACACTCCCGAACAACGGCTTCGTGAACGACGAATCAAAGGGTCACCGATGCAGAAGTTTAAAACTGTTACATTCCTTCATTTTTGGACAACAGGGCGAGATGAAACAGGCAAGGCCGATGTCCATCAGTATATGTTCATAGAGCCTTCACCTAGGCAAGAGCTTCTCCCGCTCCTCCTCAATTTACGACACCGAGACGATAATCACGGCAAGGTGATAAGGTCTCAACCTAAGGTGGACGGGAAAACTCACCAAGGAACTTCACTGATCGTCGTGGAAAGCCACTCACTCACACAGCAACATGCCAGATGTTCCTTAAACCAAAGGCTTTGCAGGCCACTCCAGCCGCGTCTTGCGACACCCCCGCGTGCTTGTGACGACTCCTTGGCTCCGTTGAACACCTCAGTGCACTAGAACCACACTCTGGCCTCTCGAGTCCTCGATATTTACTCGTCCGCGTCTGACCTAAGAGTGCCCACTCTCGACACACATCGCAAGTCCGCTGCTCGCTTCACTCGCGTCTCTACCGCCGGCCGGTGGAACTAGGCCTCCCCCCTCCAGGCCCTCCCTCCATGGTCAGTGGAGAAGTATGACCGGCAGGGAAGGGGAAGACATAGCGCCGTCAACCGGGGCAACCCTTCTCGCTAAACAGCCTACCAAACCAGGCAAAACAAGAGAGGAAAAAGGGAAAGCAGACTCTCAAACAAAACCCCAAAACTGAGAACCCCCTAGAAAACTAATTGAAACTTAAGAAAAAACTGAAAACCCACCCCAAAGCCCTAGGAGTTCGCTCAATATTTTGCAAACTCTTGAAAGGATTTACTACAACCGAAATATATGTACGGAATTTTGAACTCTCAATACTGTCATATTTTAGCACATTAGCAGTAAATACTCAACGCCTTATTTACTGTCGTAAATGCATTGGCCTACGCGCAGCGCCGTCGCCACTCCATGCATGCCTGTGTACCGGCCGGCTGGTATGTGCCACGCCGAGTCGAGCTTCAGCTGCTTGACTCTGCAGACCGTGCCGTGCCGAGTTGCCCCAAAACACTAGCCTGCGCGTGTCTTTCCTATAGCTGGATTCCTGCTGTGGATTAAAGGCATAGTGACAGGTGGCAGCATAATTGGATTGTTTATTTGGGTGATTTGTAGATGCGAGATTGTAAGATGAACTGTAAGAAGTTGCGTTCCTTCACAGTGTCGGAAAAATTAAAAATCGTGGGTGAAGCAGAGGTGATAAGGTAATCGTGCGGCGGGAGAAAAATTTTATGTGGATGAGTCGTGCATACGGGACTGGAGGAAAAATATTTACAAACTTTGTTCAGTTTGTGGTTAAAGACTGGCAGTTAGAGGGGCTACAGCTAAATTTCCGTAAATTGAAGAAAGACCGCTTCAACTCATTAAAGAAAAACGGCAGTTTGGCTACGTCGTAAGCACAGAAATGTGTGTTTTGAAATCACTGAAAATTGCCAGTGAACTCCAAGCGACAGGAAACTTCGAGCCATGTATTTATGCATCCTTTAACTGGCCCATGACATGGTCATTGTCCTGCAGCGCAAGGGTGGGAGAACAAAGCTGCCAAGGTCACATTTCTCCCTTCTTCTCCGCTACTTCAGTGCTGTTGCCAGCATCACGCAGCAGCCCGGCCGGTTTATTTATTGTACTGGTTGACACGTTTTCAGCGCGAGCGCGAATTTTTATGAAAGTATTTTGGCTGCTTACTTCTTCATTTAATGAAAAACAGGTGGTCATAAGCATGCAATGCACTAACAATTAATTTTTTGCTTAAAAAATTTTTCCTGCCGAGGGGGTATAAAAATACAGGTGCGTGGCATATGCGGGGGCGAGGGTTACCTGGGTAAATACGGTATGTAAATACACTTATCCATCAGCTGCATCAGTTTCCAACTAGCGCCAGACATATTGCAACTTGGGAAATGTGACGTCACACGACCTTTGTCTTCATACCCAGCTGCACACAGCAGGCACGTGTCTGGGAAGCGCTTCCGGACTTTTTATCGTTCGTCCGTGAAATGCGCTAATACGTGATTGTCTCGGTCCCGACCTCGACCATCCCGGATTAACGGTGTTCTACTGTATTATGAATTCCATAAAACTCCCATGCGCATCTCATGGCACATGTCAAAATGAGTCTGAATAATCTAGGAAAGTTTAGCAAAGTACATGAAACATACTGTTGTTGGCGGATTAATGTCGTCAGCCTTATGCTCCCACGTGAAGCGGGGTACGTGGGCAATCATAAAACACGCATAGTTCCATTGTAAGTAAATGTAGGGTTTATTGTACACGCAAGCTGATGCAATGAAATGAGTCTACCTTTCACGAAGTGGGCACGGGTCTGTAGCCATCCGTTAGCTTACATAGAACAAAGTGCATGAGCAAGTGAAATTTAAAATAGTGAAGTTACGACGTGGCGAGCGGAGTCTCCCACACGAACGGTGTCTCGGGGGCACTGCAAGAAAATAAAATGTTCCGGTAAATTAAAAACTAAAACTATTGCACACTACCTGGCTTGGACAAAGCATGATGTCCCCTGAGACAGTGACACTGGCGACGCACACAGCCGTTCCTTAGGCCTGCTGAGAGAAGACTGGCGAGCCAGCCCTTGCGTCCAGACCACGTCCGGCCGGGAGGGTTGGCCAAAATTTCCCAGCGTGAGAGGTAAAATGGTCCCAAAAGTTTCACAATGGTTTTACATGTACAGGAGTTGCATTCTAACATCTTTAAAATGAGAGTCCTACTGAAAAAGAACATAGGCACACTAACACTTAAAAATTAATAGTGAAAATTCGTAAAGTCAACTCTTATTCCTGGCAGTCTGTGAATTGTTCAGTACCTTCACTTGATGATTAAGACTGGTGAAATTCTGGCTAATTAATGTCTTCTAACTGACATAGAGTTTAGCGCATAAGAATTACGTGTGGGAAACATGAATGTTTTGAGGTTGGCAATTCTGACTTAGGCCTGGCTGATAGAATGTTTAGAACAGGAAACAACTGCTGTTTCACTTAACACAAAATTACTATATTTATAGTAAAGCAAAAAGAGTTTCGCACACGTATTTCATCCAAAAACGTGGGTGGGGTGAGAGTCTGTTTCATCCTTTACTCAGGGGTTAAGATGACGTTGCACCAGGCTGCACTACTAGTAAATGTTTCACACCTACCTTGTGGAGGAGGCACGAAAACAGCTATAGGCTGTCTACGTCAAATGCCCCCTCCTTCGGAGCGGTTTTCAGCCACCCCTTAGTCCCTGGAACAGCGCCTTGGCCGGGGTCGTGGCTGCAAGTGGTGGTGGTGGTGACCACTGAAGTCACGCCGATGATGGGCTGCCTTTCCGCGTATCAGTTTGGCTGCTGTTTGGTCGCTGCAGCGCGCCCACTGGGGTGGGCGACAACGGCATCTGGGTCTGCTGCTGCTGCTCTCCTCTGGTGTTTTGGTGAACCCCATGTCAGCGACACATAGATCTGCGATCGTGCCCGCAGGTGGTTCTGCGCGTCGCGGCAATGCAGCATATGCCATGAGCTGGTCGTGGTGCTACCCTCTTCTCACGCGCACTGCGGTGTGGGATGTCTCCAGTAGTGTTGCTGTGCTGGTAGACATCAGCAACACAGTGGTGGTTGCCCTGAATGGCGGCATCGTCATCTGTGGTGGCCACGGGGTAGTCTACGGGGTTGTTGGCGTCTCTTCTCCCCATTCCTCTTGGATTAACCCCCACCTGTCCTCGGGCGGGACCCTGGCCATAAGGCCTGGTAGGTGTTGTCTTGTTAGCTACGAGGGCTTGTGAGCTCGGGTGACCATGTGAGCAGACTGTAGGCGTGTGCGAGATGCTAGGCGCGTCCTCTTCAAGTGCCGACGACACGGGTGTTGCGGGTGTGTCCGTATGTCTTGGATGTCTTGGGTGAAGAGTGGTGACGACGACGTAGGTCTGAGTCCTGCCGGGCTCGGGACTTGGACCTCTGCTCTGCCTCTTCCAGGGAAGTTGATGACTGAGTGCTCTGAGCACTCGATGCCCTGTTGGTTTCTGGAAACCAGGCTTCTGCGCGGTGATGCGCCTGTTCAACTCCGCTGGTATGCTCTCCTCTGTCTCCATCGGTTCATGCTCGGTACCTGTGCACAAGATGTTGGTGTTTGTGGTGGCTGGCTCACGCGTTCCTCCCTTCCTGTCGGTTATGTTTCAGTCACGACGCCCTTGCCGATGAGCCTGAGTTCGTCACTATGCGCTTTACGTGTGCGCCTAGGGCCAATACGTACGATGTACACGCAGTTGCCAAGTCTGGTGACAATGCGATGTGGACCGCTACATTTGGCCGCTGGGCCCGCGCAAAAATTTTTGTGCGCTACAGACTGTGGGTGTTCTCTCACGTACACTTCATCCCCTGACTGTAGCTCCCTCGGTTGGTGGTTGGTAGCGGGTGTGTTCTTGGCAACATATCTGTCCTGGTGCTCACGTGCCTCTTGGAGCGTACTGTGCTGTACTTGCGCGAAATCCTCAGCTGGTTCTGGTTTGATGCTCTGGCATCTCAATTCTCCTGCTTGTGCCAGGTTTCTCCCCTGGAGGATAAAGGGGGTGTTTTGCCAGTGGCTTCATTTGTCCGGTTACGTAGCCAGAACAGGGCGGCAGGTATATGTTGTGGCCAGCTTCAGTGGTCGTCGCCATTTACACATGCGCAACTGTCTTTTAACTCCTGATTACGGCCTTCAGTTAAGTTCTCT
Organism: Medauroidea extradentata; assembly: GCA_003012365.1. Classification (NCBI taxonomy): domain Eukaryota; kingdom Metazoa; phylum Arthropoda; class Insecta; order Phasmatodea; family Phasmatidae; genus Medauroidea; species Medauroidea extradentata. The sequence continues at coordinate 10,855 of PNEQ01114298.1, forward strand.
CTGGGAAGGTAGACCGCAGTGGTGCTGAAGTGGTCCACCTTCCACCTCTCGCACAGGCTCCCGCCAGCGGTGTCCAATAAACTGTGTACTGTTATCTGTCAGGACCTTGGGGAAACCCCATCTTAAGAAGAATTGAGTTTTCAGTACTCGTACCATGACGTGACATTTTATAGCCATTATAAAATATGTAACCTATAGCTCGGTCTATTAACATACAGGTTCAAGTCCAGGCCAGGCTGAAAAATTTAGTTTTATCCGCAAATTGCAACATATTTGAAATGTTGCTGTACGCGGAGGGTGAAGGGAAGATGAGTAAATTTATTTTTAGATTAACAAACAACTTTGCTATTTTTTTTTCTTCACTATTCTCTCGAAGAAATTCATTGTAAAGTTAAATAGTCAAAGAACTACACTCTAAAACTGTTATATTTTTATAGAAAATAAAAGTATGTAAAAGTTATATAGTGTAAAAGCAGTCCCCGCAGCTTTGCTCGCGAGTATTATTCGTAACTGATATTTATTTACTTTAATCGAAAAACCTCTTTGTACATCAGATAGGTAGTTCAGTCATCAAGTGTTAGAATGACAAAACTGATAGTTGAGATAACTTTGCAGAATGATAAGTAGTTATAGCAGTCCACACGAATAGCAGTCTTAAGTTTGTCCCTTCCACTTAAAGCGACTTCACCCGGACCTTATTTATAGCACTGCAAAGTTGACGTTGTGGACTATTTATATAGACTCTTAAATGTAAGAGGTTAATCAAATGAAAAATGTCTGATTTACCCAGTGTACAACCATTGATCACTGTGCCCTCAATTACATATTTTCAAAGTTGAAGTTTAATGTCATTTGATAGTTTTAGTGGTAAAAGATTTCGGGGATACATATTTGGTGCCCCAACCTTGAGGTTAGTGAGATGCGAGCTGATGTTGTCGAGGAACCTAAGTTGAAAGAGAACTGCATAAACAATTTTACCCCTTTTAAACGACTATAAGCAATTTGCACTAATTCAATCTGTCTTGCAGTTTTTTTTTTTGTGTCAGAATTGAACGTTCACATGGAATTCGAGCCCAGAATCTCCTGGAATATTGACTTGAGTTACTAGCAACTGTGTCATGTGACGTCAAAATAATTCATGAAAGCAAATTTAATTTTAAAATTTTAATATTCATGTCCTCGTCTCATGGAGGTTGTGCAACACCATGTCTTGATAGGTTACTGTAGAGTGAAACTCCTGTATAATTTATTTCTCGACGGTTGTACTTCCTTTTCTGATTGCCTGTCTTGAAAGTTTACAAACTTAGTTTTATTCCTAATGATCAAGTTATCTTATAAAGTAAAAAAATCTACATATAATTTTTCAAATACTTATGTAAGCATCTCTCTGACGCGAACAATACCTCAATATCTCTACTGGTTATATATATATATATATATATATATATATCATTTTGTGCTTTTTCACCCTTTTGGGTGTTGAAGTTTGAAATATTTTAATTTCACGTTTTAGACATTTATATAAGTATCCAATTAAAGTGCAAATCACGACGGTAGCCCATTCAGTCGAATCAAACTCGATCATTCATTAAAAAACACATATGACCCCTGCACCATACTGTAAGTTTAAATTTCAAAAAATAATGAAACCGTTTTGCGATTATTTCTGTAATCATTATCCTGATGCAAATATTATCTGTATATCTCGACGGGTTTGATAGATATAGAGAATTTATCTAAAACACATTCACCTCCTAAGAGAGTGAATTTCGAGAAACCCTTGAATCATTTTTAGAATACTTTATTGGTGTCTCGTGGACGTGAAAAACATGAAAATAGCCTGCTGGGTTCAAGATATACGCCTATCAACAACTAACTGAAAACACATTTTACCACTTTTCAACCCTTTTCACCTCCTTAAATAGCAAATTTCGAAAATTCGTAAAATTATTTTTCAGATATTTCAGTAAGCGTCAATCTCAAACAAAGATCACGTCACTATATAAAAAATAAGTGTGATCTGTACAGTAAACTCTTCACAAATCCGGGGGTCTCGGGGATTTGTGAACTTTGGATTACTGAAAACCACTGACTTTTAAAATACTGTATTTTCACATAGCAAAAGTCTGCAAAATTAAAAAAATAAAAAGTTTGATATACTGTAAGTCCCCGATTTACGTCGTCCCGATTAACGTCGTGGTTATCAGGAACATATCCCCGATGTAAATTGAGGACTTACAGGTATAAGCCAACACTGTTTGAATTAAAATAATTTATAAAAAAACGGCACCTCAAACACGTTTGGCAACACTGGCTGGCCGGCTCTGGGCACGGGCAGCTGGCTGCGAACAGTCAGTCATAAACAACTTGTCATTGTCATAGAGAAACAGAAACAGCTATTACTATTTCCTTCTCCGCCCGTGTGCCGGCGAAGTAAACTACCTACAGTGCACATAGCAATACTTTAAATTTTACTTACCAGCAATTATTGATTATTCCAAACAAGGCACGAAAAAATAAACATTTAACACTTTATGCACAGATTAGTAATATTTATACACTTTTACGTCAAATAGCTTGCACACACATTAAACTAAGAAAACACGCAAAAAGTAGACTTTAATTATCTCTAGAGTTGCAATTAACAGCACACGAGGTTGAAGCAGTCGGCTCACTCTGTTGCTGTGTCGATAGTCCCACCATGTGGGTGCAGATGTCTGACTTTTTGACGGCCTGTCTTCTTATGTGAAGGAAGGAAGAATGTAGGTTATGGCATTGCATTACCTCCGACACAGAGTAACAGTCTTTTTTGCTTTCTGAAAATTTCATTAGCGTGTCCCAAGCAGCAGCGGCCGCACTCCAATTAACATCTGCTTCGTCAGTATCGTTATCTTAATTTCCACTACTTTTTTTTTACAGTTTTAACGAAAACCACTTGTACAGTGCACCATCCAAATCCTGTAGTTTGGCCGTGTGGATTGTTTTCAGATCATGAAATCCTTTCTCCGACTCGCTGTTCTGCATAAACATTTTAAGTTTGGCGCTACTCTTTTTAATGTCGTACACAGTTGTCTCGCCGATGCCATACTCTTCCTTGATTGCAGAAACCTTTACACCATGCTCCATTTTCTTGCAAATCTCAAACTTTTGTTTTAGTGTTAACGTTGCGTTATTCTTTTTTCTTACCGGTGCCATTCTCACGACAGAAAACACTAACAAATCTCGAGAGCAGTGTCCGAGCACGTCTTATCGATTAGTGTGTTCCGGGAATTTGTTTTGACCTTGGGCTTGCCGCATCTGCTTCTAATAGTACCGTTAGATGCTTTCTACTGTAGCAGCGCGGCACAGCGCAACACAAACTCGAAGAACCTAGGTGCATTGAAGCATGGCACAGCACAGACATTGCTTTGAGAAAACCACAGATTTTTGAGTACCATGGATTCTCGAACAACGGACTGGCAGGAGTTTACTGTGTGTGTGTGTGTGTGCACGTGTGTGCGTGCGTGCGTGTGTGTGTGTTTTTTTGTGTGTGTGTTTTTTCTTTGTGTGTTTTTTTTGTGTGTGTTTTTTTTGTGTGTGTTTTTTTTGTGTGTTTTTTGTGTGTGTGTATATATATACATGGTGTCTACTAGCCGGGAAAACCTTGAAAACCGGGAAATCGCCGTGATTTTCCTACAGCCGGGGAAAAACCTGGAAAAGGCCATAAATTTTGTAGTCGCACCGGGAATATTTGTGAAATACAGACTGAAACTGGTCATTGAGCGCGACAAAGCAACTGCAATTACTCGTTTTGCTTCTCGACACTACATTTATTACGACGTGCGAGTGAGTTGGTTACCATACGTGCCAATCGAGAGAGGATGTAGCATTCTCTTTTACTCTCAGCAATGCATCATCACTCATTCTGCATCGTGCGCCATGCCCTGTTGCCATACATAATACTATAGTACTTGTACGAGAAAAATCGTCATTTTATGGTAAATGTGTTATGTTATCCGAAACATTTAACGTTTCGTACGAGAAATTTAGTTTGACGGTACAAGACTTTTATACATGTACGATGTGACACGTGACAATCACGGCCATTAGTGACGCCATATTTGACGCTATTGTGATGTGAGACGAACAACTAAGCACGTTTTTCTTTTTTTTATTCTGTTCGGTAGCATTCTGTGTGTATCGCTCACGTATAAGAGCAAATCAACAGTGACATCGTCTGTTATTCATGCTGTGATTTTATTTTTTGACAAAGTATTGAAGTACCGCCGTTTAACAATCAATCAATCCTGCTGATACGATGGTGTGGTTAGTGCTTCAGGAATTTGCTGTGGAACAAATCCGAAACAAATGGTTGTGTTATGAAGCATATAAAGAAGTTCATCCAGTCAAGCATATGGTAATGTTCTTTCGAAAATGTGTTTCCACTCATTGTTTCGTTTGTTGTGATTTATATTTTAAGGTAAAATGTAAGAATCACTACTCATAATGTGCCGGCCAAACAATTGATTTTAGATGTACCATATATTGATGAAAAATGTTTCTAGAGGCGTTATAAGTAGTCCTACGTAAAAATAATTAGGTTAGTTTAGATACGGTCACCCAACCTTACCTAACCTAACAAAAATTTGTTTTACGTAGGACAATTTTTATAACGTCTCTAGAAACATTTTTCGTTTGCAAACTATAGGATCAATAGTTTGGCTGGTACACGATGAGTAGTGATTCTTAATATTTACCAAAAAAAATATTGTAATCAGTATTATCTTACCAGTTTACATAAATTTGCAGAGTTTATTACCAGAGTTACGAGATAGGTAGTGCGGGTGCCTTGAAGCTACTGTCAGTATCAAAGACAATGAAATAGTGCCTATTAGCTAATGCTTGTTAGTTGTGTATGTAGCCTACATTACTTACTTAAATTAATTTGACTGTTAGGATAGTTAAATAAAGGTAATAATTGTATACTGTGTGCTTGCTCTTAGCCACACAATTCCAAAACAATGGACCTCAGTCAGATAAGTTTTCAGGTTAGGTGGCTAGATGAATTCCCATGGGCACAAATGGGGAAACAAGGACACATATTTTGTACACTGTGCAGAAAAGAAGTGTCTTTTAATTTCATGGGTAGAACTGCGCTTGTCAGCCACGCTAATGGGAAAAAACATAAAGAGAATGCAGCAAATGAAAGAAAATCAGGAAATTTAGGAACTTTTTTTTAAAAGATTACCACCACGACAATGCAGCAAGCACCTGAAGTTCATATGCCACTTTCCTGCACAATATCACCTACGTCATCAGCACAGTCCTCTCCATTTGTTACTCAGTCTTCAGATAGTATGCAGGTTATTCCCCGAGAAAATGTCAAGCCCTCCGGTAGCTCGAACATATTAAAAATAAAGGATTCGGTTATTGAAGCCGAAGTTTTGTGGTGCTTGCACACAGTAATGGAGCACAACTCGTTGAGAACTGCTGAACATGGTGTGGAGCTTTTTAAGAAAATGTTTCCAGACAGTGCCATAGCTTCTGAAATGAAGTTAAAAAAAGACAAAACTGCATATAGTAGGGTTTAGCTCCATACTTTAAAAAGACATTGCAAGATGAGATCAAGAGTTGTGACAATTATGTGATTGGTTTTGATGAAAGCCTAAATGAGGTCTCTCAAAAACAACAGCTTGACCTAAGCATTCGTTATTGGGATGAAACTAATAACCAGGTATCAGTGCGTTATTTTTCTTCTGTTTTCCTTTCACAATCGAAAGCTGTCAACATATTGAATAGGATAAAGGAAGGTTTAAATTGCCTAGAAATCTCTAAAATTTTGCAGGTATCAATGGACGGCCGTAACGTTAACAAGAAAGTCCTTAATTTGCTTAAGCAAGAACTGCAAATTAGGCCTACATCAGATGCACCAAAGTTGCTGGAAGTAGGAACATGTGGTCTTCATGTTGTTCATGGAGCATTTAAAACTGGCATAAAGAAGACAGGTTGGAATTTGTTTTCATTTCTCACATCTTGTTATTATCTGTTCAAAGACAACCCAACTCACCGGGGTGTTTACACAGCTGTGACAAATTCATTGGAGTTTCCAAAAAAGTTTTGCGCTGTTCGTTGGGTTGAAAATGTGAATGTGTCTAAAAGGGCCCAGTATACTCTTCCCAATTTGAATAAATATGTTGAACATGTCCGAAACACCAGTGTCAGCCAGAATATTCCAGCTTTAAAGTGGTTTCAAAAGCTTTGCAAGATAACCTCCTGCAAGCAAAGTTGGCATTCTTTCAGTCCCTTGCTGAAGATTTGGAACCCTTTCTCAGAGACTTCCAGTCTGATTCTCCGTTAGTTCCATTTCTTCATAGTAGCCTTATACACTTGCTGAAAACCTGTTTGGAGAGAATTGTGAAAGATGATGTCATGACCACTGTGCCATTGCAGGAAATAGATGTTTTTAAAAAAGAAAATGGCCTTTACAGCAATCTGAAGAATGCTTAATATGTTGTCCTTGGATACGCCACTCGTGCCGCTTTGAGGAAATGCAAAGGGGTGAAGGAAAAGGAAGTCCTCCAGTTTCGTCAGGAGTGTCGAACATGTCTTCAGTTTTTAGTGTCGAAATTGTTAGAGCGGTGTCCACTTAAATACCCTCTAACGGAAGCTTTTTCATTCTTGGATCCCTACAAAGTGGTGTCAACAGGAGAAGCAATGTTAAAACAGCTGACAACTTCTTTAGATATTCTCCTAAATTGTAACTTACTTCCTGCTAGTATTCTTCAGAGTGCTGACAGAGAATATAGATGTCTCATTTCTCAAGAACTCGTCTTGGAGGAAATGAGAGCATACAAAAAAGATGTTAGATTAGACCATTTCTGGGCTTCTCTTTTAAGCAGGACTCCTGAAAACTTGAGGAGAGTTGTGAAATTGCTACTGATATTATCGCATGGAAATGCTGCACTAGAAAGAGGCTTTCCAGTCAATGGGGATATTCTTGTTGAAAATCTAAAACAAGATTCACTCATAGCCCAGCGTCTTGTGTACGATGCGGTGAAGAACGCAGGTGGCCTTTACAAGCTTGACATCTCCAAACAACTGCTCTTTGCTATGCAGAATGCAAATGCTAGGTGGAAACAGGCTTTGGAAGAGAAGAAGCAAACTCAGTGCTGAAGAGAAAGCAGCAAGTGAAAAGAGGAAAGCTACAATTCTTGCCAAAGAACTTGAGGCCAAAAACAAAAGCTGCTTCTGGAAACTCAAAAAGAACTTGCTGCCATTGATGAGCAGTTGAAAGGACTGAAGTGAAACTTGTGTAAATAGCAATTTATAAGTTAGTTTTTTATTATTTTTTTAAAAATATATTTCTGAACAGGGGTAACTTCCACTAAATCTTCTGAGTATTCAAGAAGACGTTTTACATTGAATAATTAGTGAAGTTTATATCATTGGTGCTGAAACTGATTCTGATTGTAGTTTAAAATAAATCGGGCAAGATATTTTCATTTTCATTACTTAACAATGGGGAGAATATGCAATTTTGACTAGGTTTATCAGGTGTTAATTAGTCTTCTCATTACTAAGAAGAACTGTAGTAAAGTGGACTTCACCATTCTTTATCCCGTATTTGTTTAACTTGTTAGCAAGCAGTGACGTGGTTATATACAACAGACTGATCTGATTGTGAAGTTTGAACTGTGACAAATTTTAAAACGTGTTAATAGCAACAGTGGAAATTTAGAAATTCTTCAATACCAGTTTAGTTCACTTGTCATCTGTCAACAAACTTATGGTGTGACAATTTTTAAAACAGGATTCTTCAAATAATGGTAAGTTTTATTACAAATCATACCTACTTGAAATTTTTTTTTTTATTTGTGATGTAGGTTAATTATGATTCATGATATTGGATTTTATGTTCTATAATAAGTCTTATTTTACATTATTTCGAGAAATAGTGTTTATTTAAATGCCATATTGTTTAAAACTATAAAATCATTGAGCGCTGGCGATACATAGGTTTTAGGAGACTTAGTTGTTGGACATTTTATTGACTTTGGCAAAGTAACACAATAACCTGGAAAACTTTGTGAAAACCTTGAAAAAGCCAGGAATTTTAAAAACTTGATTTGGTAGACACCATGATATATTATGAATCAAAAAACACGTTTTAACCTTTCTTTATCTCTTTGTGGCTAAATTCGGAAAATATATTTAAATGGTATTTAGATATTTACATAAGCATCAACCTAAAGCAAAGAGCAATTCAATATCTCAATTGGTTCGTTAGATACAGAGGAATAATTCGAAATACATTTCACTCATTTTCACCCACTTAATTATCAAATTTTGAAACCTTTGTAAGTCCTACATTAGTCATTTGTATACATAACCAATTGAAGTAAATATCACGATGATAGCCAATTGCGTTCCAGTGATATAGACAGTTTATTAAAAACATATTTCTCCGCTTTTTACTGCTTGGGGGTTGAATTTTAAAATATTCTAAAACTACTTTTTGGGTATTTACGTAAGCAACATTTAAAAGTGAATACCAACTCTCTATCCCAAAAGATTCAGTAGATAACAGTAGTAATTCGGAAACACATGTAAGGTCTTTTCACTCCGTTAAATATTGAATTTAGAAAAATCCTTAAATTGCCTAATATGCATTTTTATGTGTCCTATTAAAGTAAAAATAACTATGATTGGTTGTCAGGTTCGAGCTCTATCAACGTATCTTTGGAAATACATTTAATCCCTTTTCAACCTTTTAGACGTCGAATTTCGAATAATTCATTCTTAGTGCTTGCCTACGACCTGAGAGAAACCCACAGAAAACTTATCACGATTCTAGGTTCATTGGTTTCGGCTTCATTTTAATATGTCAGTCAGTCAGTGTTCACTTTTATATATAGACTAGCAGTATGCCCGTGGCTTTGCCTGCATGTGTTACCTCTTTGTACACCAGATAGCTAGTTCACTCATCAAGCATTAGAATGACTACTCTGCTAGTTGAGCTAATTCTGCAGCAAGATGAGTAGCTATAGCTATCCACGCGAAAACCAGTCTTAACTATGTCCCTGCCACAAACGACGACTTCGGCTGGGCTTTATTTATAATTGTGGCAATGTTAACTTTGTGGGGTAGTTATAGACTGTTAAATGTAAGAGGGTAATAGAATAAAATACGTAGTTTATGAGGTATTAAGACTGATTTCCCTCGAGCACAGCCATTGGTGACGGTGCCCCCAAGAACATTTTTTCCAAATCCTTTACTTGATGTTAAGTGGCACTAAGTAATTTTGGCAGGATAATGTTTTGCTGAAATATAAACATATCTGGTGCCCAACCTTGATAGTAAGATGATTTATGTGGGCTGATGCTGTTGAGGAACTTGTATGCATGTATGCATGCACACGCAGATGCACACATAGACACAGACGCACAACTCCTCCAGTAATTGGGTCATGTTACACCTGTTGGTTTTTATTAACATTGCTGGGCAAAAAAAAGCCCTGACATATATTGTGTGTGTGTGTGCATGCGTGTGTGCATATATACACACACACACACCTATATATTCAATTTATCAATTCCTTAGTACTTTCAAAGTACTTGACGAAATACAGTAATCATTTTCTGTGTGCTGCGTAAAGGGAAGAAATTGAAGATATCTTTATTACATATAAGAGTATGCAAAGAGTTTATGCCTCCGTGAAAAAATTATTTATTTTAAATTTTATGAGGTAAAAGGAACATTTTTTGTTTAAAGAACTATATTTTATTTTTTTTTTCCCCGTACTTTTTGTAGCCTAGTATTATTGATATACGTGAGATCCGTAAACTCTAACACTGTCTGACCTATCATCATGAAAACGTTTCATATACCTGTAATCTCATGGAGAAGATTTTAATGTCATTCATTTTACTATGCCTTGCCTTATGTTGTAGCATATCAACTTCTATAGCATCATATAAACTGATAATATAAATACAAGAATGATTGTTTTTTGTTAGTCTTCTTTGCGTTCCTATAACGTTCATCCAATTGGAATGGTGGATAGCTAGATCATATATACGTATGTATATATAACCTCTAAACAAAGAATATAGTGACATTAAACTCTTTCCAACAAATAACAAAAGTCAGAGGAACTCTCAAACTTGATTAACGTAAAGCATTTCGAAGTAAAATTTTTTTCGCATAAGGTTACCAATTTTAGTGTACGCATATTTCCATGTAAAGTTCCGCAAGTACTTAGACAAATTCTATTAAAAAAGTCATTTTAATTATTATTAGTGAAAATAAGTCACACAATCAAAATTTCTTTTCGCTATTGTCAATTGGGGTCACGCGGCCTAATGTTCATTCTACTCGTTTTCCACCAAGGAGATGCAGGTTCATTTTCCTGCGAAGCTGGTCTCGACCTCCTCGTATGAGAGAAACGTATAGCGGGGTTTCTCAGAGTACTCCCTTTTCCCTTGCCCCTCTATCCCGTCGCTGTTCCATTTGTCATCCCTCATTTTATATCTTGTCCCAACAGCAAGGAGCAGGGTTTAGACGAGGGGGATGGTGACAAGCTGCTACCTAGCTTTTAAATCAGGTCGAAACTGATCAAGGAGCATTGCATAGTGTGGTGTTCCTTAGGGGTATACGTGATTTTCATTTTGACAATGTTTAAATACCATGATGCAGAAATAATTTTGTACAGAAATATGATTTTTAAATATAATTTTGGTAAGCATTCAATTTCGAGTTCATGTTACACAAGGCGTCTTAAGTAATACGCTTGAAAAATGCATGTTGGTACTTCTATGCTCGGTTATCACCACAATTATGTATTCGCTGGCCAATCAAGAAAAAGAGGCTTCATTTGTCATCGTCGAGAGCTCATTGTTATTTGTAAACATTAACTTTTAAACATAACCATAACCTAAATTACTTTTTGACAGAAAAACAAGGTCAATTATTATTTCTAGAATTTGTTTTATTATTTAATCTTTAATAGATGCAAATAGAAATTTTATGCTAATAGGTAACTAACAGGTTTTTTTTTTTTTTCGTGCAACATGCGAGGTTACCTTACCAGCAAATTCAAAATTATATGGCGTGATTAATTTAACGTCGTGTATAAAATCCTGAAATTGTGTAGTCTTAAGAAATAAAATGCATGCATGTACACTGAAGCAATACTTTGTAGGCCTACTTCGTTAAAACAAGTAAAATAACTTTTAATCTTTTACGTGGCAGTTACGAAATGTGATGTGGCGCAATTCTTTTCTGTAGTCTTAGCATTTTCCAGTAAGTTTATATACAAAATTATTTATGCCAATGCTCAGAAATAACTTGTATAAATAACTATAAGTTCAATTTACTGATACTACTGATGTGACAACCCAACTGAGACTCCCAATTTTGGGCGCCTTAGTCAAGGCTGGGTCGCCACAATTTTGACGCATCTTTTAATTCATCGGTGGTCACATTTTGTCGTTTGCCATCTTACCAACGTCACGTTCGAGTCAAGATAGGCCAAAAACATATCCGTAATCGACCTACTGATTAACGTATTCTATAATTTACAACTGAAACACCTGTGCTCAGTTTTCAACCTCATCGGAAGCCATGGCATTGATCAAGTCCAAACTTCCGACATTTAATCAGCAAAGAGGGAGGTTCATTGTTAATTGCATATAACTTTACAACAGGTAATACTAAATATTGTAGTTCTTTTTGGAATTGCTTCTCCCATTGCAAACTGGAGTCCAAATCAGAGTGAACCCAGCTCCCCCCCCCCCCTCCCCTCGGGGTGGGCCTGCACACCATAGCATTTATAATAACCAAAAACTCTATTGAATTTGTGTCAAAGATGTTAAGTTTTGAGATAGGAGAAACATTCCCACTGGGTTTTAGTTACATGGATGTATTCATGTTGAACATAGTAAATATGAATATAAAATCACCGAAATAAAAATATAAGCAGTGCTCACTTGTGGACAGTCTATTATATCATCCTCTTATGTCTCACTGATGAAATAATATAATCCATTTGTGTTCATGAAATATTCTGATGATGGTTTTCCTGAAACTGTTAAATTACCATACCTTGGTAAAACAAATTGGAAGTAGTTAAATGAATGTACTGATTACACAAATAATTAAACATTACTTAAGCTGACAAATGCTGTGAACATTGTTTTTGTTTTTACTGAAAATCAGACATTACAACGTTGATAGAAATATTAATGATACCAATTGACAAGTTTGTGACCTAAAATTGCTTGGCTACATCTAAGCCTGGAGTGTGTGTCACATTTACCTACTGCTGATTTTCTTTGAAACGCTTACTTAGGCCAACTTGAACTGACAAACTCATGAAACATAACGTTAACACAACATTTAAAAAGTCTGCTTAGCTTAATAAATGTCCGTGCAAGTTGAATTCAATTTCCACTTCCATGACAAATGTTATGAATTATTGTTTTTAGATTTTTTAAACTTGCCTACATATTAATTTTATTTATCTTCCCATTACGTATTTGCTAAATGTAGGCATTATCAAAATTCATGCAGTTCAGAATTGAAGTTTATGTTGAATATTACTGGAAAATACTCTTTAAAAGTTATGTTATGCAAAGAAAATTGCTAAATTTCACAACAGTTATGTATAATAAATAAGTACGTGACTTAATCTCGTATAAAATTCTTGGTTACGCAGATATTCTTATGTAGGCACACACATGGGTCATTCCATCTCACATCAACGAAAAAAAATTCATTTTCAACCTGACCCCTTCAAATTTTTTTTATATTTGGCACATATTTAGTAGTCTATGAAAGAACTTTCGTCCTAAATTTCCAGCCTTCTACTCTATTTGGTTTTGACTCTACGGCATTTTTAAATTTCCATCATTTCACTGTTCACAGATTACATAAAGTAAATTATCTTTGATTCTTTTCAAGATACAGAATTCTATCTGGGCTCATTTTAAAGCTTTTTTTGTGATCTTTCCATTGATGTCAATATCGACTGGGTCACAAAAATATTTCTGTTCAAGGTCGTTCAAAATAAAGTTTGACCTTGAGTTTTTCAAAAAATGGTATTTTTAAAAATTCAAAAAAAAATGTGTTTCTTATGTATGTTCTCTATGTGCACCCCAAATTTGAAGTTGGGATGGCAATGGGTTCACTGGATATTAATTTTTATATAAGCATGAGTATTGGCCAGAAGCTGCATAATTTATGTACAAATCATTTAATTTACAATATTGCAATACAAATGTTTTCAAATCAACTGTAGGCTGAGACATAAGTAAGGCAATGACAGTTAAACCCATTTAAACATTAAAGTTATTATATAATTAGACTTACATAATTATGTTAAATACCTTTTGTGATAAGTGAAAAATTTGGACTGTACAGTGGAAAATCAGTAAACCTTAACTCACCTCTCTTAACTGATGGCTTCCAAAGATGAAATACTGCTCAGTACTAAAGATAACACATTTCATTTAATAACACTACCTTCACATT
>PNEQ01114299.1:0-17932 GCA_003012365.1 Medauroidea extradentata
AATTATCAGCGCCTCAGCTACTAGCCGTGTTTGAGGCACAGACAGCGCGGTTGGCGCAGCGATTAGAACGCTCGCCTTCCACCGAGGAAATCCTGGTTAGATTTCCTGCTAAGTGGACCGGGGTTTTCACATGTGGTAGCAGTGCTGGACCATAGAATATTCAGGTATACAGAAGTGAAAAAGCCAGAAGAAGGGTGCACTCAGTCACACACGCCAGCAAAATGGCTTCTCTGGCCAGCAACATAGCGAAAACACCTACTGCCAATCAGCGTAAGGCAGCTGCCCTGCTAGCCGGCATCCAGGCCAATGGGAAACCTATAGTAACATGCAGGAGACAAACGTACACGGGGCTGGTATCAACAGCCTCCAGCAGCCAATATGCAGCGAAGTTCACTCGTATCAAATGAGCCGCCTCGGCATTTCGTGTCTGTATTACTATTTAGTCTGTGGCTGGACGATGCCGTTGGTCGGCACGTTTTCACGAGGATATCCCATTATCTTCGGTTTCTTCGTTTCACCACTGTCCCTTCATACATCATCAATAGGGATTGTAATATTCAGGAAATGATATTGTAACAACTTGTTTCGATGCCTTACGTGCACACCTGCAACTGTGCTTCGTGGTTATTGGCAGCGTGTGTTTGTGTAGAGACGTCACTTATTTCAATGCGCCAATCAGAGCAAAGGTTGCAGTGACACCATACATGTTTATGATTTGCGAGTAGAACCTCAAGACACTGAGACTTAAAACATCAAATCTCTGAACACGAAGCGCAGCTTCAGGCGTACTCATAAGGCGTTTTAACAAGATAGTGCCAACATATTTTTGAAAAAAAAAAAAAAAAAAAAAAAAACTAACGGTCACTACTTATCAGCACTGACAACCTCTCTCTCTCTTTCTCTCTCTCTCTCTCTCTCTCTCTCTCTCTCCACCAGGGTGTCTACTGGACTTGAAGAATTAAAATTCAAGTATATTCCAGTATCATAACATTATATTTACAGTATCAAGCGCGACAGTGATGCTAGATGGTGGCCATTTCGAAGTTACCACAAAATTCTTGCTGTTTCACAGACAATGCGTGTTAACCGCCACAACACGTATATGTGCCGTAATCTAAACACGGTTTCTAGACTCAAAAATATCGGAACTAGAATGGAAAAATGTTAAAATAAAAAATGCCGTTCAGGAGGACATATACTGAAGACATCCACACAAAAAAAAAGTTGTATTTTTTTTTTTTTTTTTTTTTTTTTTAACATTACGTCCAGTATTTTCAGTATGTAAAAATATTTCCAGTGCAATTTCAGTATTTCTAGTATCGGCAGAGTTCCAGTAGTTCACTTCAGTAACAGCGACCATGTTTGGCAGGGTACCACGCCCACCCTAGCGTGCCGGCGTAGTTATAATAATTTCCCGGCTGCAAGGATCAAATAGGGAAGGGAGGTGAGGCAGTCATTGTGAACGCCACACAGAGGGCGGTAAGCCATGGTGACATATGAGCGCAGGATCAATACCAGGGGGAGGGAAGAGATAAAGGTCAGGTGTGATCTCACCTGCACTGCAGGACCAGGGAGGCTGCAAGCCATTATGACCCGAGTACGCCAGTATCTTCTGTACCTACTGATTGTCGCCTTCGCCATCTTCTTCTTCCTGCTCAGCCTATACTATTACCCAGTTACACGTTCACATAAATAATACCGTCTAAATAAATCGGGAGTCATTGATAACAGCCAAGCACTGAGAATAAAGTATTGTTGTAGTTACCATATTTTTGTTAAAATAGTGACAGCAGTCCAGTTTGGCTGTCGGCGCTATCTGGACTGTTCCTACAATTAGTTCTATAGAAATAACAATATGTTCTGTAGAGTAAAGATTATCTTTGTTCCTTCTAGTTGCTGTCAGAACCATCCATATAGTACCGACAACCACACTGGACTGTTTTTTTTTCTATTTTAACAGATATATCGTACCTATGACAAGTTCAATACTTATCTTTCAACTCACTGATGGTAAGGTAAAGTAGTTGGTGCACTTTGCATCTCGTCGACAGCGAGGTCATTATCGATGGTGACGCACACATTGGTACAATGAAAGGAGCTGAGAGAGAAGTCGGCCATGTCCTTTGTTAAAGAACCACCCTATCATTCACCTGGAGCGATTTCGGAAACCACAGAAAATCGAGATGAGAATGGCCGGATCCGGGGATTGAGCCCTTGTACTCCTGAACGCAAGTCCCAAGTAAAACCGTCACACCACATCGCTCGGTCAATTCACTGAAGACAAGTTAATATAGTAAACTGCTGCCGAATGGCAAATCTGTTGAAAAAAACAGGGGGGGGGGATGTATAGCGGAAGTCAGCGTCACTACACTGTACATTTTTTTTGTACTTTTACAAAGAAAATCCTTGGAAACCCAGTAGACAAAGAAATTACTTGTAAAACTACAATGGTTGCCCTTGTAATAAAATACAAAGTATATGTTTGTAAAATTACAAGGACTAACTTTGTAGCTGTACTTTCAATAAGGAAAAAAAAATAAATGTTCATTGTACTTCATAAATAACACTCAACTTATTTATCAAATAACTTTTGAATAATGGACGTATACATGAATTCATTTTGAGGGGGTGGGGAAATATATATATACAGGCTGCGGAAAATTACACGTCTTAAATGTAGGGGTGGCTTGGGGGTACTAAAACCAGTATTTTGAAGATAGGAACCATGGATCTCCGACTTACTAAGTTGTTACACGCGTCCGAAGTTACGCGTCATGAATTGCCTACTTCAAGGCGCGCCTTTGTCTACATCTGCTCTGTTGCTTGCCACTGACCACGCTCCTCTCACTCTTCCCCCTTCCCTAAGAAGTCTAAGCGGGTAGATCAGCTGGTGTGGGTTTGGATTAGGTCGGGTCACAGTTTTTGTCAAACCCTTTCGCAGCCTGTTTGCATTGTTAGCAGTGCCGGACGTGACTGTTCCTTACAGTTAACCAACGTTTTGAAGTGTACAGTTATGTGATTAAATGGACTGTGTGAGAGTTAATGGACAGTTTAATGTGGTTCATTTGGTTTAGTCTTCGTGCAACGTTGATTCATTGTTTTTCGTGTGTTTGTGCATCTAACGAAAACCGACCCGGGTGCTTCCCTGGATAGGAACGGATACACTTTTGCTGAGCTGGCGGACATGCAGCAAGCGTATGTTGCAGCTCGCGGCAATGCAGCGGAGGTGCGTAGGATGTATCAACAACAATTCCCTAACAGAAGACTTCCGAGCAGACAAATGTTCACGAATAATGACCAGCGTTTGCGAGACACCGTATCATTTGTCGGGACACGACACGACGTCGGAGCACCCAGACGAGTTCGTACTCCCGAATTTGACGAACAAGTACTTCATGAATTTGAAGAAACGCCGATGACCAGCACAAGGAAAGTTGCTCATGAAGTGGGAGTTGATCGACACCTAGTTTGGGGTGTTTTACACGAAAACAGTCTGCATCCATACCGTCTTCAGAAAGTGCAGAGAGCCAAAATACAAGATTTCCATCTCTGGTCTTGTTTACGGATGAGGCGTCATTCACTCGAGAGGGAGTTTTCAATCACAAAACAATAATAATGATTTGTGGGACTACGAAAATCCTCATGGTACGCGCACCCGTGGACACCAGGAACGTTGCACTGTCAACTTGTGGGCGGGAATAGCGCACGATCAATTAATTGGGCCTTACATTCTCCCACCAAGGATTAACGGTGCGAGCTACTTAATTATTCTGCAAGAGGTGCTACCAGAACTTTTGGAAGAATTGCCGTTAAACGTACGTCTCGTGAAATGTGGTTTCAGCACGATGGTTGTCCTGGTCATTTTACATTGGCAGTGCGTGCTCATCTTACTGAAGAATTTGGTGACAGGTGGATCGGCAGGGGTGGACCGGCGAGGTGGCCCCCACGGTCCCCTGACTTAACGCCCCTTAATTTTTTCTTGTGGGAATTTATCAAAGACATTGTTTACGCGACCCTTGTTGAAAGCGAGGAAGATTTAGTAGCGTGAATCGTGGAAGCCGGTGTGTTCGAACATGTTTGCCAATCAATGTTACGTCGATGTGAACATTGCCGGGATGTCGTGGAAGAAATTTTGAACATTTATTGTAAACTTTTTTTATATTACAAACACCATCCCAGGTAAAACGTTTTCTTTTTTGTTTTGTGCTTTTTTGATTTTTCTGCGTACTTTATGTTAATTCACACGTCAAAAATCGGCAAGAAAGCACAGGTGTTGACAGCTCACAGCGCTAGCTCAGATGTAAACAAAGGCGCGCCTTGATGTAGGCAATCCATGATGCGTGACTCCAGACGCGTGTAACAACTTAACAGTAAGTCGGAGACCCATGGTTCCTATCTTCCAAATACTGGTTTTAATACCCCAAAGCCACCCCTACATTTAAGACGTGTAATTTTTCCGCACCCTGTATATATATATATATATCGGGAGGTGCTAAGTTTAGATCCACTCTCCCTACGCTTACAACAATATACGCAGAAATCAATCACATTCTATCTCGGTTTTCTTTGAAACCCTTTACTAGGTTCATTTAAGTGTAACTGATCAGTAGAGACACGCTAAATTCGCGTTATTTTCTGACAGTTGACTAGACCCGAAGTAACTATAGGCTCGGTTAACGTCTCCCGCTGGCCGATATTGTCGTGACTTGCCGCGGAGAATGTTTACACGGTAGAGTGGCCAATCTCTGTACAGACGTAACACACGCAAATGGCAACACATAAACGTTCGTGGCCAATTGAATCGTATATTATGTTCTGTTATGTATAGGAAAGTGAAGTTTAGTCTGCTACCAAATGATAACACGAATTTCGCAAATCTCTACTGATCAGGCGTGAAATCGGAACGGACGTAGTTACGTCATTGTTAATTCTTAACAAACTTCTATAGAACAACTGAAAAACCAGTTTCAACAGGCTTTATAGTAGACGCAAAACGTTTAGTAAGACATGACATTTCTTTCTGCAGCTCCTTAAAAATATTAGTTTGGTAATAACTGTCAGTGTTTACATCACAAGGCCTAGTTTCAAGAAGTTGTGACATCTATACATGGTTATTATCAATAGTTTCATTTTACTGTTAAGTTTATTGATGCCAACCTTGCGTCAAGAATCCTGTATGTTATATTAGGAATGTTTGCTCCGGTCCAATCAATCACTGTGATATTGACACGGTGTGGGTATCCAAATATATCGGATTTCGACTGACATAGGTTGGAGTGAGTTCAACATTTAAAATCAGTGAAAGACCTCTGGTGATCAGTGCATAGTTGTTGGTTCTGATCTGGAATGCAGACATCCCAGAATTGAATCAGTGTGTAATTATTCCCTGTGGTTATTGCTTAGTTTCATCTATTTAAAGCGTTCCATGGAGAGTCAGTAAAACCATTGCCACCCAGCTATATTCATCGATTCCATTTTAGAGTGCAGGCACTCCCCGCCAGCATTTCGCCAAGACTCTATATCTTGTGATTGGTTGACGGTATTAGGGGTGTGCTGTCACTATATGATACTACACGTTTACTAACAGCGTTGACTTATTTTTGTATTTAAAAATATTGAATTTAATATAAATATATCAAATTTTTTAAAACATAATTTGAAAATAATACCTAATCAATGTGGTTTTTGTACATGTCATGTCATAGACCATGACACTATTTTCAGTGAGAATTTTTTTTTCATTTCGGTAAGTTGGTTTTCCTTTAATGTATAAAACCGTTATTTTTTTTGCAAAGTTTGACTTTGATAAGGTTTAATGCATAAACTATGAAATCTAAAAAAAATAATAATAATGTTCGTTGCAGTAAGAAAATAGCCACAATATATGCCTACAAAACAAACCATATCTCGTACAAATAGAAAAAAAAATAAGACAGTTAAAATTTTTAGTGAACCGCCACCTTTAAAACTTCTTAAACAGTATGGAAAATTTTTTATCTATACACACAGAAGACACTTGCAATACTTCAGTTTGCAAACTAAGCAATAGTTTAGCGCTGATTCTACACAAATCTGACAAAATCTGTATACATTTGACTCTTTCTTTAAAATAAATACGATTGCTATCATTGCTGCATGGGAAACCATTTCAAAATACCTGTATTTTTTAACATTATTATGCAACGGTGTTGTAAATTAATAAATATTTTTTACCGTGTTCTGTGATAATTGTATGTGTAATACAGCATCACATTTATGCGAAAGTAACTCTACTTGCTGGCAATGTTTTGCTATAACTCGATTTCTTATGGAATTTCAATCCGTGACCACATTTATCTTTGGGAAGTTGGTCTGAAGACCAACGCATGATTATATCAATTTTTTATGCTTGAATTGGGTCAGTATTTACATAAATACAGCAGACTGGAAGAGCCGTTTTGAGCCATTTTAAGGGACCCGATAACATACAGTTTCCGAAGCCTATCAGCAACACTTAAACTTTTTTTTAAATACAAGACTGCTGCGAGTGTTTCCCCTTGAGGCGGTCGTATAACTGAATAATTAACCCGCTTCTGATGGCCGGACGCAAGGGAGAGATAAGGGCGAAGACTAAATAGTAATACCAACGTGAAGTGCCGCAGCGGTTCATTTGATATGGGCGAACTTCGCCACTTGTTGGCTGCCCGGGGTTGTTGATACCAGCACGTGTCTGTTTGGCTCCTGCATGTCACAGCAGGTTTCCTATTGGCCTGGCTGTCAGCTAGCAAGGCGGCCAGCTTACGCTGATTGGCTATATGCGTTTCCGCCATGTTCTGGCCAGAGAAGTCATTTCGTGCGTGACTGAGTTTGCCTGACATACCGCCTATTTCACTTATGTATTACTAAATATTCTGTGATAAGAGCAATACTGGCAGAAGCAATAAGTAATAAGGAAGGACGTATTTTGCACGTCCGAGCCATAGAAGCTAGAAGCGGTCAAGAACGACACAGCATTCGGTTCTGATCAGTGGCGTAGCGTGGCTGTGCTCCAAGGCGTGCGGTATAAGCAGCGACTATATACTTTGAGCAGTTGTGTTGTTGCAGAGACCAAGGTGTATATATTATAACTAAGTACCTCACCTCTTGTACGCTACTGGCTGTGGAGTGTTCCTGACCATACTAGTCAGATGGTCCCTCAGACAACTCAGTGTTGTGTATAGTCACTGCTGGTCACCGCACACCTTGGAACACTCCACGCGACGCCACTGGTTCTGATTTACCTTTTATGGACTCTCGCTACAGACTCGAGAACCAAGAAAATATAAATTAGACTGGAAGGTAAGAGTAAGAGAAATAGTTCAAGTAGGAGGTACTAACACTCTTTAATAACTACTATGAAGACTAATACAAAGATACAGTATAAAAGACTATTGGACGGAAGGAAAAGACAGGAGGGCAAGACAGGAGCTAAGGGTCAGGATTGCTCTCCTTCCCTAATAAGCAGCTTAATGCTCACCGGTAAGCCGGGCACCGTGGTCGTAGTAGAAGTCCACGTCGCCGATGGGTCCCCTCTGGTCTCGAACCAAGACATCTTGGTCCCGTAGCCACTTGAGAGAGACTTCTCGTGCCTCTCGTCGGTAGCCTTCCGAAACTCTTCGCGCCCGCCACCTCTTGTCACCTTTTCCCATCATTTTGATTGGTCCCTTATGACGTTAAGGGTGGAGCCTTTCCCCATGCCAAAACCGTCCCAATTATTTTCCCGATGTAATGAATGGCATTTCAAGCACCTCGGTGTTGCGTTGCTCCGCCGGTCGTTTACAGTTTGTCTTTACAAAACTCCCCGGCCGCATTCTTCTGTCACCTAGGCGCTTTCGGGTTGGGAAATCATAACAATGCGCATCACACCGCAACATAGCCTCTAGGCGCAAGTTACCGAACTGCTGTTCAGTCTTTTCGCCGACAACTCGCCTCCATGAGAAATTGAGTGGTGATCCTATCATTTTATGACGTGATATTTAAGATAAAGGTTTATTGTACGCACCTGTACCTTTTAAAAGGTTCTGCTTTAAGATTTTCATACCGGCAAAGCACATCAAAAATGCTCGTTTTGGAGGACCATAAATAGGTATAAATACGTGTAACGATCTTTGAATGCTATTCCTAGAGCCACACTTTTATGGCGAAAATATTTTAGTATCAATTTGTGTAAATGCCTTATGAGCACATCTGTACCTTTTATTCGTGGGCAGTTATTGTATGTTTGTAACTGTCACTTGTCTTACGATTCTAATGGCATATCACTGACGTGTGGTGTTACAGTCGCTTTATTCTGATTGGTGCAATCAATGAGAGATATGTCTGAACCGAGACACATTGCCAATAACTATAAAGCACAGGTGTCGATGTGCACGTAAGACACTGAAACAAAGTGATGCAAAAATCCTATCGCGAAAATACCCTGGCTCTATCGATCCCTAATTAGACGTTACTTACGTACGCTTAGCTGTTTTCGAATAAACTTATCTGCACGTCGTTCGTTGGCCGGGGGCAGGAGGCCACCATAACGGCATTGGTGCGTGGAAAATAAAAAATAAATAAAAACTTGTTAAACTGCGAATTGTGCCTGTTCGAGTGGCCAGCGTGGTTATCTGCATGAAGTTACGTGTCCTGATAACATAACTGGTAGTTGCAGCTGCATACATGAGGAGTTTGTGAGAACTTTAAAACACGCGAACTTTCAGAACGCCCGTTCGTGAGCACGTGTTTAATGTAATATAATAACTGTGGACGAGAATGAAAATAAAAGCTTAACTTTACTACATGAGGTACGTGTGCTACGTACTAACATGACCAATGAATAGTTACCAACTATGAAACTTTACTGCTTGTACCGAAATTGTTAAATTCGGTACAAAATTTCGTTTCACTCTAGCCTACTACAGATCGGTCAAATCAGTGATATAAATAAAGAATTTATTTATTCTCGTTCTCACTGACTATGATATTACACTGTTTAAAAATTTCCGATAATTTACGGAAAATTTTACAGAAATGTCTGTTTAACTATCGGAAACATTATTTTGTTGTGCATAATTTTGTTTCATTAAATAAACGTATGAAAAACTGCGAGATAAAAGTAAAACATAACCGTACGAATTATTGTGTCTGCAACCTAGAGAAGTCCTATAAATATGCGAGTTTCCATAAGTGTAGATAGTTGCCTTCCGTAAATTAACGGAATCTTCTGGGGAATATTTTATAAGCATTTCTCCGTAAAACAACGAAAATTATTTTAAACAGTGTCACCAAACGTTTGTGAGAGTTTTTAGCAACTGTTGTTAGTACTCCTTAGTAACATACTAGGAAATCCTACTGGCATTCGGTACCACTTTAAATGCTTTCATGTACACCGTTATTAATTTTAACGGAAATGTACCGTTATTAAACGGAAATAGTGCCCATATAAATAAAATACGGAAATATCTACAGTAAACATACACTACGGAATTATACGTAATTATACATAAGTCTGCAGAAACTTGAACGGAAAAAATCGCAAATGTATTGTTTAGAGCTATAAATATTACGGATATATTTTAATAACGTCACCGGTAAATCGGTAAATCTGTAGAAATGCATTTGTAGCATTATAAACATGTAAGTATGGCTCAGTTCCGTTTTAAGGAAATTTCTGCTGTATAGAAAGTATGTTTCCGTGAGTTCACAGAGGTATACGGAAAAAATTTTACCGGAAATTCCGTAAACCGAAGGATAAAAATTTTTTCAGTGCATATAAACCACAAGTTCACGAGCCGGGGATCTGGCAGTGTGTGTGAATATCTAAAAGTTCTCAAGCCCCTCATGAACGCAGCTGTAAGTACCACTTATGTTGTCAGGACACGTGACTTCAAGCAAGTAACCACAGCAGCCACTCTAACAAGCACCATGTGCAGTTTAACAATTTTTCCATTTTCCATGCTACACTCCTTTTTAAGGTGAGTGTTAGACATTTTATTGCAGCTCCAGTTTTTGAGCCATATCATATATTCAAATTGTGTTATCAAAATTTTCTATTCGATAAGGCATAGGATATATTAATGATAAACTGCTTGTAATAAATAATAATGGAATCTTTCATCAATTTATAATGCAGAATAATTGCAAGAAAATCCTTGGAAGTCAGCCTATAATTCTCTTGCAAATATTCTGCATGACAAATTATTGAAAGATTCCATTATTATTTATGTCAAGCAGTTGACCAAGAATATATTGTATGCTTTGTCGGAGGCTAAATTTTGAGTGTTAGACATTTTATTGCAGCTCCAGTTTTTGAGCCATATCATATATTCAAATTGTGTTATCAAAATTTTCTATTCGATAAGGCATAGGATATATTAATGATAAACTGCTTGTAATAAATAATAATGGAATCTTTCGTCAATTTATAATGCAGAATAATTGCAAGAAAATCCTTGGAAGTCAGCCTATAATTCTCTTGCAAATATTCTGCATGACAAATTATTGAAAGATTCCATTATTATTTATGTCAAGCAGTTGACCAAGAATATATTGTATGCTTTGTCGGAGACTAAATTTTGATAATACAATTTGAATAAATGTTATGGCTCAAAACTGAAAATACAACAAAATCATCTAACACTTCCCCTTTAGCCACTATGTGCAAGGCACTGAACCGACTGGTGTGGAAGGATTTCAGTAGGCGAATAGTCAGAGCGTGTCTTTAAGAGGTGACTTTATTGATTTTACTGGACGCGAGCACACAGCTAAGTTCAATACATTCCTCTGTCGTTATTTTAATTCCGTTATTATATTTTGAGATACAACAGTCCTAAATGTAATTTTTGAGCATTTTGAAGGGCCTCAAAATAATATTTATAGCGTGTGCACATCACGTGTGCTCTCTTGAAAATACCATCACGTGATGTATCGAGCGAGGTGACGTAACGGTAACACGCTGGACTGGCATTCCAGAGGACCCGAGTTTGATCCCCGGTTCCCACCATCCTGATTTAGGTTTTCTCAGGTTTCCCTGGGATGGTTCCTTAAAAAAGGCCATGGCCAATTCTTCTCCCAGTCCATTTCACTGTGTCGTGTTGTGTGTTATCGTCTCTAATGACCTCGCTGTCGACGTGACACGTAAAGTCCACTTACCTCACCATCACGTAGTATTCTGAGATATTTCCTTTCTTAGGCAAATAAATTTAGGACAGCTGAAAAACAATCTTTTATAAAAAAAACGTGTTTAGGAACGCAGCAGCGCTGTTCAAGTACCAGAAAGGCGGCTGTCAAAATTACAAGCTTTTGGCGAGCGTTTTTAAGGACTAAAATTTTAATTATCAACTGAGCATAACAAGATAGTTACATTTAACGTATTTGAATTTTCCCAGTGGTAAGTTGGAAACAGAAATGCAATACTTTTCAGGCAAGATATAACAAGCAATCATCCTGTGACCGTAGGAATTGGTAAATTCACAGAAGTGGTTCTTCAGTGAAACTTTGAAACAACGCAGACGTACTCCTACACGCTCGCATCAGTGAGCAAATACTGGCCATTTGCTTAACGAGATATTCCTCCTCAAACAAAGTCTTTTAGTCACAAAAACGCTTGTTCCGGTTACATAAACCAATTATACGTGTATGCTAGTATGTGCACATGCGTGCCTAACATCAAGTAACAAGCACCCAAGGACTAATAAAAGGTCATTACTAGAGGTACGTAAATTTCGCAGATACATTCCAGATCAGGTTGAACGCCAATTATGTATACTTCATTGTCATGTCTGTGACTTGCTGGCGGCTGTTACGAAACGCGTTTGACTACTACTGCAAGCCAGTAGCAAATAAGGAAATAATGCGAAGTGCTATCGCTTGCTACCTGCTTGTACGGTTATAAGCCAATATGTAATCGATTGTGGCCAGTGAGTGTATAGGACTGACAAGTCTAGGCTGCTGCCAGATGAATCGGCGAAATTGCCGTATCTCTAGTCATTACGTGTTATTTGTAGGGACGTGAAAAATTCGCGTTTTCTTTTAGACACAAGCCAGAGTTTCCCCAACTGTAAGTTCGCGTCACTTTCGTAATTGGTCCTCGACTTATTTGACAGCTGGTGTTGTAAGTCGCTGAGCCAGTAATAACAATGTATCTCAATGCGGGCGCATATCACCGTGTCAGCAGGCAACTAATGAGCAGCTGTTGTTTACATGCGAGCACATGTATCCTTGGAGACTAGCCTGCATGTCAGTGAACACACGAATATTTCCTGTCTCGAGTTATTTGCTTCGACGTAGCGCAGCCCAATGTACATAAAATTACTCTTTACTTAAGAGGGCGTGGTACATAATTCAACGCTAAAATGCATGAATCTGTAACTGTAGGTTTCTTGAAACCAATTTACACAGAGAGGTGTAGGAGGTCACGTGATAGGTGCAAGGTGGTTGCAAGATAGCTAGAAATCTGCGACTAGCAACCATCTCGGCGCATGCCCATAGGCTCTGAGAACCTATGCGCAGTTAATAGAACGTATGGGTCTATTTAATTCCAACTACTATACGTTTAAGTGTGCGTGGTAGATAAATAAACGCTGAAAACATCAATTGATTTATACGCTTTTTTCGAAGCCAATATGGAAGAAATACTCAATAACAATCCTAGATAATGGTATTTGCCAACTTTATGAGTAAACAATTCGTTACTCGTGATCTCTTGCGCCGCAGTTAAATGCACGAGGTTCCGGCGTCAGAGACTGTGCCTCAGAAGTTCGTAACACTGGAAACAATTTTGTTTAAAACGTTGCCTAAAACTATTGTCTAGGATTGTTATTGTTTAATTTTTGCAAGTTGGCTTCAAGAAACCTACATTTATAGATTAACGTCTTTAGCTTTGAATTATGTACCACGCCATCTTAAGCAGGACAGCCACGACGACTCTGGTAGCGTTCGAAATGCTCGGACATGCCGATATGCGGCTCATCATGGATGGCCGTCGACAGTACCAACAAGTAGAAACTATCATAATTTATTGAATGTATTATTTCAATCAGCTGTTTTGTGAAAACACTAACGAAATTGTAAAAAAAAAAAATGTCGTGAAATAAAAGGCAACACAATCATGATGCATAATGTTCTTCGCTGAAACGAAGGTACTTTAAAAAAAAAACTGTTATTTATTATATATTCGCAAACTACCTAGTTGCTTTGTTTATAAACAAGCAATGCGTATCTGGCGCGAAAGTTAACTGAAGTCAAGGTGAAGTTGATCTGTTTCGAAGTGTTATTGTAAACAAAGCAATTTTTTTATACAAGTGAAAAATACCAAGTAATTTCAGTTGCAAGTAAATTTCGTCTTGTAATGTTGTGTTTCCCTGACCTGCAAGACCCTACACGGAGAAAATTATAAATGGAATCTACTTTGGTTGGACAGTCATTTTGTCGGACTGATGCTTGCGTTTTTTTGGTTGCTGCTCAGATTTTGTTGTGTCGGTGCTGTTGCGTCGGGCTCGTCAGGGCATTGTGAATCCACCTTTAAGGGGCCCGCCTTCCTGCCATGAAAGTTGTGGTTGTTATGTTTACTTAAAACCATTTAACCTTAGTAGATCTATCCTTTAGCTTTCGATCCCGTGACTGTTTGTACCTTGTAACAACTGAACATTTTGAGGAAATCTTGTTCTTGTAATATGTGTCCTGCGCAAATATGCAGCCATTGTTGTGGAAAATGGATGGATTCGCGAGACCGAGCCTAGAGGACAACAGAGAGAGCGAGAGACAACCTCCTCCACAACAGGGGTTGACCCAATCCCGCTTTTGTGGAGGAAAAGTCCACGTCCATGAGGTCGAACGGCCGCTAAGGCGCTATGTAGGCGGGCCCCTTAACATATTTTTAAAATAAAAGCACTCCTATAATGTTTTTCTATTGCATGCGCATTAATAAGATTTTACGTAACCTTCGAATAATTTTATTTTTAGTATTCTGTCATTTTCACTTCCGAGACAAATTTCTTCAAGTCTTTAGATTAACACTATACACAGTATATTTGTGAGATTTATTAGGCTGTCATTTCCCTATTATGCTATCTTTCTTGTGAACAGCAACATACTGTATATAGTCAAGTGTAAATCTCATGTTTATTATGTATTTTGACATTACACTTTATGTGATTGCGCGTGTAAGATCTGCAGGCGGTAGGAACCTTAATAAATCGATAAAATAAGTTTATTTATTATATATAAAATACAAGTGCGTCGATTCCAGTTGATTTTATTTCAGTACTGTTATATTTAAGTAGGAAAATATACGGAACTACGCTAGGTTATTAGTTGCGCACCATATAAGCAGTAGATGAGGTAACCGTTGTAAATGTTGAATTATATGAGTAACGGCTAGTGATATTTTTCGAAAGTTACATTTATAGTGCTCACATTATCTCGAATGACGTATAGTAATGTAATAACAGCTTGGTGTAACGTGGAACAGTGTCGACGACAGCTGCAGCCAGCTTTCTGTATCTCTCCTTGGTGAGATCTGCTGGGGTTTGCTGCCCTCACACTGGGGCGAGGGAGAAGCGGGCTGCGCGCGAATTAACGGTGGTAAGAGGAGGAAATTACCCTTTTCCCCAGTGTAAACGTTTCTCTGGCGTGCGGCTTGAAAAGTCATTTCCCTCACTTTTAATATAGACGGCAGTGCGACACAGCCAAACGATGGAATATTTTCCGCGCCTCACTGCAAGATGGAAGCATACTATGCTAAGTAATCCACGTTACTCCCATTGTTAGTGTACCGTATTCTGGCGAAGTGAGTTCCTTTTCTATGCGACACGTTTTTGATAGGAAACAAATGACGTTTAAATAAACGTTATAATGAAAGAATTTGCAATCTGTCTTCCGATAAAACTCGGTAGATGCTGTTAGGCGAAAACAAATTTTCAAAATTAAATTACAATGTAAATTTACTTAAAGAATTTTCGTTTTAAATTTAAATGTATGGGTGCTTGAATACGTACAAACTTCTGAATACAGCCAACTCAGCAATTACGTCGTTTGTATGACATGAATGATATTAGATGTTACCACAGCCCACTTGAATTTAATAAAGTATTCAAAGTCAGCAATTTTACGACTGTACAATATGCACATCTTGTTTCGTACAGTAGGAACATTACAAGTTTTTACCAAGGCCATATTAAGACAGTGACTAAACAGCGAGAGGCTGAAGTTCGGTGATACATGCCTGACATCCCCTGAACTTCCCAGCCATATTAGATGCCCCTTCATATACCATTGCCCTCTCAGATTGTTTAAGCTCAGTTCAGAATTTTGTAGTGCATTGACACTAATTCTACCAAAGACTTCTTCTGTTAAGTATAAAACTTTGACAAACTGAATGAAATCTTCCCTAACTGATTTTATTTCCAAATCAACATACCTCACACTTATTGACATCTGTTCAGAAAGACCTGCATCATTCTGTTTTTTAGTCTGCTAAAACTGAAAACCAGTTGGCTTTCTTCACTTTTCTATAACTTTTTCCAGCATTACATCCCCACAGCAATGAGTAATTTCGTTCTGTGTTACTGAACTTAAGGTAGTATTTTTTTGGTGCACTCTTCAGATGATTTTCAAGGCCTACATCACCTACATCAATTCGAAAATGCAGCAACGGCCTGCAGTTTCATTCATTTACCTCACATGCTTCATTACTTCTGTCAACTATGCTACCTTGTTCATTATGATGACTACGAAGTGATAGGCCTATATTTGGTTTTGCATAAAATATTATGGTTCTGACTTTCAAAAACGGGTAAATCTCAATTGTAGAACTCATCGCTTTTTTATCTACCACGCCCTCTTAATGTACCAGTTTCATTCTGACTCACAAAACGTGATAAACAAATGAAGGCTTCGCAGTGGTCTGTATTTTTAGTGCTTTTTTTATGCTGCCAGCTGTCTAGTTCTAAAAAACGCTTGAAATGCATGTCGGAAATAGTTTTGTAGCTTAAGCCGCTATATAGGGTTTTTATTTTTTGTTAAGGTTGCGTCCGTTCGGTCCTGAAGTCTCGCATGTGCAATGCTGAAGCCTGAAACTCATTCTTATAGGGAGAAGGTTAAAGTAATACAGAAAAAAAGTGCCTCCAAAACTGTTAGTGGGGCGCTTTAATTATGCTACAGGACTGTTTCAAAATTTGTTTACTATCGATAGTGACATAGTAATAGTGAGATATTTTGGTCATAGCTTAGCGCTGGTGAGGGGTGACATGAGGTGAGCATGGAGCAACGCCGAAATGAAAGGGCGGGGGAAACGGGAGATCCCCGAGAAAACTCACCGACCAATTTACTATCGAGAAGTAATCAAGGCAGCCAACTTTGAAGGGCATATAACATAATCAAGCCTACAAATGAGGACTATACTATCATGGTAATGTATAATATACTTGATGACTATACCTTGACATAATGTGGCAGATGCTTCGATTGATGTATCCAATGCTGGGACACTCGTTACACTTGCAGTTTCTGGCTTCGTGTTGTTAGTTGTACCCATGATGTCCTCTTTCAGGTGATCTGCCATAAAAATACAAGGCATAAAATCTTAGGTAAATACAACTATTTAAACAAATTGAAATATACACTAACACTACTATGTTAATAATGGTAACAAAATTAGTCAATGATCATAATTATTCATGAAAACTAAATAAATAGTTATTGTTGCCCAAAAATATTAAATGACTAACCTGAATTTTTGTTTCATCTTTCCGAATAATGACGTTATCTTCGTTGGTTTTCCATCTCGCTCATTCTGATTTGAAATTGATCTCTGCATGATTATTTCTTTGTCATATGACTGTGTAAACTGCGTGTTCTACAAGTGGAGATCTACTCGCGACTGCACAGATAAATGAGTACCTAATTTTCCATATGCGCTGTGTGTGTAGGCAAATGGCAATCAGAAGTGGGGACGAAGCCGACTGTCGATAGTCGACGGAATGTGTGGCCGGGGCCAGGGAGTGATGGGGCAGCCGCTTGTCTCGTTTTGTCCCTTGTCCTGGAATCTGGCGGGGTCGTCATGACTCACGCAGCAGCAATTTTAAGGGTTCTTGCATTCCAGTCTTCCAGTTTTTCTTACACTAAGTATGTTTTACTCTAGTGGATACTGCATTCTTCTTTCCAGCAGATACAATGCTATACTTTGATTTTACACACCAGCTAATATAAATGCGAGTTAAAATGAACACAGAATCAGAATTTTTTTACCAAACTATTGGCGTAAATTGTGTTGAGATCGAGAAAGATGGGGGCACATGCCCGTGTGCCGTTAAATACGCCACTGCGGAAGTGTATATAAACTGAGTAAGTAATTTCGACATAAATGGTGTGTTACTGAAAATCAGAGAATACAAACAGACAAGTAAATAACCAAAACGACTTTGTTTGCAACTGGCAAACACAGGTAAACATATATAATTCCTCAAGGATTTCAATCAGTGATTTACAAGAAAATAAATGAAGTTAAACAATCACCTATCAAGCACCAAAAAACCAAACCAAAAATAAATACTCAGATTATTCCAAAAAAAGAAATTTCATCAGCAAGTGTGAAACAACAGACAAAAAAATTACAACATAGACAAAACAAAAACGAACGACAATAAGGCTGGTTGTAGACGACACAGCATAAACACAGACACCTCGAGGAAAGCGAACGAATACAAATAACAAAGTTTACATATTGTAACCAGGCCTACCTAAAAGTAAACGTCTGAGCCCACAATAAATGATATATTTGATATATTATTCTAGCCACAGTGGTCTTCATCGCTAACCACGTAAAATATGACAGAGAAGCTATGATAGTGCACAGGGGCGTAGGAACGTTTCGGAATTGGGATGGTACATTTTGAAACATGAACCCTTAAATAAAGCTGAGGATCTGTGGGGG
>PNEQ01114300.1:0-24363 GCA_003012365.1 Medauroidea extradentata
GCTTTTCCTGCTCTACCTACGAGAGCAAGAGCAGAAAGAGCTGCTCTTCGAGAGCAGAAAGAGCATTACTACTACCACGCGAACAGCTAACAAAAAAAGTGCTTCCGGTAGAGCCAGTAGTGCGAACGCCAGAGAGCGAGAAGCGCAAGAAAAGAGCAGGAAAAGAGCAGAAGTAGTGACCACGCGAACAGA
Source organism: Medauroidea extradentata (assembly GCA_003012365.1). Taxonomy (NCBI): domain Eukaryota; kingdom Metazoa; phylum Arthropoda; class Insecta; order Phasmatodea; family Phasmatidae; genus Medauroidea; species Medauroidea extradentata. The sequence continues at coordinate 193 of PNEQ01114300.1, forward strand.
CCTCGTGTTTATCCCCTTCCCTGTGCCAAACTTTTAACTCTGATTGTTATAACCTGTATTAGAATTAAACCTTAGTGCAGTTTAAAATTCCGAACAGTTCAAACATGTTTCTACGTTTACTTGGCGTAACGTACATAAAATAATACCTGCACATGGAGCGCAAGAGAGGACTTTCTTCATGCAGTGTTGTCACGTTGTGCACGTAAAATATCGTCGGACATAATTTTGCCCCTAAGATCTTCGCCTCCAATTTAGCCCATGATATCCTGCATACTTGTTCCGCCTTATATGACGTGTATGTGGTTGTCTGCACGAACAATTTTTCTCTGTGTACTAGTAGAAATGTTAGTTCGACGACAGTTAAAAAAATTTACACTTGTTAGTTTCAGAAAGGATATTTTCTGCCTATTGTTACGCTGGTGTCGCAATAGTATTAAAATGAGCTATCGATATTTCCGCTTCCCGGTTCCCGTCAGAGTGAAAAGTAGCTATTAGTTCTTCCGAGGAACCTCACACAGAAATCACCTGTAGAAAATTGTAGCCAACGAATTCCACCCGCGTTCTGATTCGAACTCAAATTCGACCACATAAAACTATTACAATCTCGAAGAGTTACCGTTATACCGACGCTAACAGAGCGTAAGAAGCACCGGGGTAATTTAGTCTGACAAAATCGCGAGTCATTTGTACCATAAGATAACATGTGACACTGAAAATTAATTAACACCTTAATTGTTAATGATTTGTGTTTTCAGTTAAACTATTTAACATCTATTACAAAATAAGCATGTGTGTATGTATATACATTACACATTTTAAATGGTGTAATAAACGATAAATGCGTAGCTTATCATATAGTCATTTCTGCACTGTGCCTCCATTTACAGTCAAAATGCAAAACCTCTGTATCTGAATGCATAATAAGAAATTACCACTGTGTTCCTTCATAAAATCAAAACACTTCAAAAATGTGGGGGGCATAGTTTATCCCACTGCCTTTCAATCACCTTAAGATTTGTAAGCCACGCGCATAATTAAAGAGTACCGTGTAATTTGCTGCAGATAAAACCACGCATTTCTTGTTAGAAAGCTTCCACAGTATTTCTGGATTGCGTCGCTCTCGCAACATGCCTGGCACAAGTCACGGATTTTTTCTCGTTAATTATTCATCACTCATTACGCGCATAAAGACGAACCCCATCCCACATATATTTCAGTGAAAGAGAACACGCAGCTGCGCTGTCAAAGCCCGGTTGCACTAATAAAAAGCAAAGAGCGGCGTGTTTGTGGTGAAGGAGTATTTTTTGTACGCGATTCGCAATGAGCTAGCTAGCAAGTTGATACTAGGCAGAGAGCGTGACTGTTGCTTACCAACTAGCGCTACAATTGGTTGTTAGAAGCATTGACAGCTGTTCTAGCACGATCACTGTATATGTTGTTTGTCGTTAAGACAGCTTGGAACGTTACGTTAACCTCGCTGATATTTTAAAATGTTTGTTGCAATGGGAGTTTACAATTAGAATTTTATTGGTTTCTGGACGTACGCCATTGCTCATGTTTTGTTGACCAAACTTGTGTTGAATGACAAAGTACAAAAATCACAAAAAAGAGAGTTAAGACACACAAAATACGCAAAAAAAAAAAAAAAAAAAAAAAAAAAAAAAAAAAAAAAAAAAAAAAAAAAAAAAAAAAAAAAAGCAATCCTATGGAAATCCGCTAGTCTTTATAGATACATATAACAGCAAGAATGCTAAGGATAGAATTCAGTCGAATGTCGACAACACCCAGACACAAAGAAAACCAGATTACCATTATGAAAAAAGATGAAAGAAGAAAAAAAACAGTGGACAACAAACAAAAGACAAGAGACAACACGACACAAGTTAAAATCAACGAAAATATGCAACCTTTCTCTCTTTTTTGTTTTTTTTACTTTGTCTTTCAACACAAGTTTGGTCAACGAAACATAATGACGTATGTCCACAAACCAATAAATTCTAATACGTTAACCTTCTTAAGGCGGCCGCCCTCCCAAGTCGTCAACAAGGTGTTCAGAACTTCGGCAGACACAAGTTTATTCGAATATTACTCGACGTGGTGAGTGATGTCTGCTTGAAAATAGCATTCAAAGAACGTTATAAACGTGTATGTAATTCTCATGTTCTCCGTTAATCTATGAATATTATTTAATGGCTGCTGAAACAGTCGGAAATGTGTGTGTTTATGCGTGATAACCTCGGTTCAAAATTTAATCTTGTATAGGCGGGTGAAGCACATCTATACCTCAAATATTACGATAGGATCGCCAGTGAATGTCTCATAGAAGCTTGTTGTCGGCGAGAGGACTGCTCGCCAGCTCAGTTCCCTAGAGGCTAGGGGGAATGCGTGACGCATGTATTGTCGTCCTCATCGCTTCTGCACGTCTAGGTTTCGAACGCACAGAATATGTTCACCCAGGCGCTCGCCCTAAATACAATCGAATAGGTGAGATGAAGAAGGAAAACGTTCCATATTTTACCGAAAATGAACTGATATAGCCAAGTTGTACTTTATTTGTAGCTTCATTGATTGATATAATGACAGAAAGGCTTCTAGTAATCCTTACACCATTAAAGGACTTTAAATATTGAAGTTTTATGTAAGAGGAAATCATTCCTTTCTTAACTTCAGCGTTATGGCATGATTGGCTATATTCACCGGGAGATTCGCTGCGGTAGTGTTTCTTTAGTTTATGTAGTCTACAGTGTTGTAAATGTACAACATCTGACATCATAAATATATGATTAATACAGTGTAAGTATTAGAACATAAACCATACTATTATAGTAATTAACAACATTTGAATTATGAAAACATATCCGTAAATTATTATTTCATCGAGTTTCAGAATGTCCTCGGCTCATTGAGATTAAAAAGGAAAACATTCCATCCACTTTGATTGCAAATAACTTTCAGTACATAAATTATATTTTGTATTTCTGTCAATATTCAAGTTCCTTAAATCCTAGCAAACAAGTGTCTAATTGTAAATTTTCCCATTCAACCTACAGTTTAATGTTAAAACAGTTTTTCCTGTTTTCTCGAAAGTTAGCTGAAGTGGAATCTTTTCCTTCTTCATTTCACCCATTGAATTCCTCCAGCGTAATAGCTACTCTGTAATGTATTTTTCGTGTCGTTTGTGTATACATTTTCGTTCCTGTCATTATGCTTGCGTGTTTTGTCTTCGTTACGTCGTATATGTACAAATTACGTTTGTTCCAGATACTGTGTTGGTCTCTGTTGGCATCGCAGTGTCGTCTGCATGTGCATTTGTTCCAGCCATTGTGATTAGTCTGCTCCGTGTTTTGAGTATACAGAATGTTTCCGAACAGCACCGAAAAACTTCGGCAAAACATTAGCAGAAAGTAAAAAAGCACACTATGTGTGTGATCTTAGTGTTAGCGCAGAAATAAACTTTTGAAAATTTAATTTTATACCGGCATTTTTTACAAAATATCGGAAACTAAGTGGCTTGGAAGAATGTTTCTCCGAATATTACTTTAAGTTGTTGGGTTCTTCAAATCCGTGGAAAATTCTGAGAAATACCTCCCGCACTCTACGAAAATAACAAGGTGTGGCCATAATCTAATTGCACACAACATTTTAGTGTCAGGAAATTTTACCATTTGATTAATATTAATTGAGCTTAAGTAACAAAATAATCTTCATGACGCAGTTGTCTAGGACCTGTAGTTTTCGTTTAAAACGTACTTAAGAGTGCGTGGTAGATAAATAAATGCTGAAAACATCAATTGATTTCTACGCTTTTTTCGATGCCAATATGGATAAAATACTCAATGACAATCCTAGATAATGGCATTTTCAACTTTATGAGTAAATATTTATCCAAAATTACTAATTCCCTTCTTATCTCTTGCGCGCAGTTAAATGCGCGAGGTTCCGGGGTTAGAGATTGTGCCTCAGAAAAACGTAACACAGTGGTGGTGTTGAGAGAAGTTTGCGCTGTAAAGTCCTAGGTAAAAACAGGATGCCCATCTTGCCGAATAACTCTCAGACCGAAGTTCGCCGTAAGGAAGATTAAAGCCGGACAGCCACATCCACTACTTTTCAGGGCGTCTACGCGACTCCATTCCAAAACCTCTACGCCGCTGTTTAAGCAGAAGTTTCGCAGTGAAGTTAATTAACGCACCACTGTTAAGTGCCACTCCGGCTTAGTGAACATTTTACTTACTTTTACTTGGTTTTCTAGAGACCGTAAAGTTGGGAAGGAAGATGTGCCGCAGTAAAAGATCCTTATCAGAGAAGAATGTTTGGTACAGTCAACCATATATGCGTTCATAAATGGCGAAAAAGTATGTATTTAATCCAACAAAACGTTTGTTATCGAAAAAATATATATATAAAACACGTTTGATATTGACTTTATTATTAAAACAAAATGTATATTTAACTGGACTAAATCACACTTTTCAGATAACTAAATATGCCAGGAAACATAATATTTAGTTTATTCAACTTTTAAGACGTTTGTTTGACTGCATGCAAATATATATTACTGTTGATTGTACCCAAACCTTTTTAACTGTAGTTAACTTATAAAAAACTGAGTATTTAAATAGAATAGTTAGTGTTAGAATTTTCCAACTAGAGATATATGTCGACATGACCGGTAAAAATAGCGCTCATGATTATTAACAAAAGCAAAAAACATGTGCGCATTGATCCCGAACCCAGCATAGAAATCCACCCCATTATTTTTCACAATTGTCCTAAGAACATTTACAGAAATCACTTTAATAACACCTTCCGTTGAATAAAATGTACACGGACATCATGTAATATTTCAATTTGGGTAGGCTTACACCAGATAATTGACGGTGTACACGGCGAAAACAAGATTATAATAAAAAAGTTCTCTTTCTACGTGATTTAGGGGTTGCTTTCCCTGTGAATCACTACAAAAATAACTTTTATGTTCTTGTAATTATATTTATAACAATATTTTTCAATTAGGAACTACTTGGGGCAGATCCTGTTTTGATTTCGAGAACGTTCTAGTACCGTATTTGATTTTAAAAATTTATTTTAGTGAATTAGGTACACGTGTTCCTACCAACCTAATTACAGTTGCATTATGACCACATATTATATACAGGTCAGGAAGTCGTAAATATATAGGACTTAGGGCCTTACGTATTTTGTCAGAAGGTACCGAGCGAGGTGACGCAACGGTAAAACGTTGGACACGCATTCGGGAAAACACTGGTTTGATCCACTGCTCCGGCCATTCTGATTTCGGTTTTCCATGGTTCCCCGAAATCACTCAAGGTGAATGCTGAGATAGTTCCTTTAAAAAGACCATTGCCGACTCCTCTCTCAACTTCAGTCATTGTACCAAGTTGTGTAACTTGTCTCTGATGAACTCGTTGCCGACGCGACGTAAGACCTACTTATCTTACCTTAACCTTGTCCTATGGTCGCCTTTGCTTCGCTGCTAGATCATGCCAGTGTCGTCCGTATTTGTGTTACTCAATGCTAAAGCGCTGTACACTGTACACATTTGCCGTCTCCGTTATGCAATTCAATTACAAACTGCATTCTTATTCACCAGTGGGTGGCTTAGATAGTTTACTGACTACCCGTAGAGGAACCTGTATATTTCGAGTACTCTCACCATCTCGTCACGTATTCTATGTTGGAGATATGACGTCACAAATCTCAGTTTATTCTTATATATGGCTACCTCGCGTTACATCATGCTTCTAGCATTGAGAAAACAGTTAAATATGGTCCATGATTGGGTTAGAAGTACTCTGTCCACACGATTATTCATTAGAAGTTTGCGAAACTCACCTGACATATTCCTTACTTAATTTGGAGCAAAAACGTATTCTTTTTTTGTGTCGTGTTTCTTGATACAACGACTATATTCTGTTCCACAATTATGCTGTGTTATTGATTAGATTTTTGTGTCAGCTTTGTGAATACGACAATATACCTTTTCGAAATTTTATGTACCGTATGTTAAAAAAATATTGTTGACTACAGCTAATACTGGCCTTTTTTTTTTACTTTTTTTGTTTAACTGTGGATATTTTTTTGCGATTTGGCAACATTCGATTACAATGGCGTACGTCGACAAAACAAGTTCAGTATTGAAATAATGTAATTTATACACGTGGATTTTATAGTCCGAATAATTGCAGAGTAATATGAAGTATTTGTAATGCGATGCATCAAATAACCCTTAAAGAAGTAAATACAGTGATTAATAGACGTCATGTTACGGTAAATCTACACCAATTGCATGTAAATCACATCAGTCAATCATCCCAGGCATAGATAAGGGATGGTCCGAGAAAAATTGTGCAGACCGTTTGTATGAAATTTCATGTGACTCGTCTCTTAGTGAAATACAGAACGTAGTGATACAACTGTCGACTTTAAATTTTCCAGGGACCCATATTTATATGATAGCTAGCAGTGCGCCCGCGGCTTTGCTCGTGTAATATTACTCAGAGCATATAATATTAACTTTAACAGAAAAACATCTTTGTGCATCATATATGTAGTTTAATCATTAAGTATTAGAGAGACAAATCTTCTAGCTGAGTTAACTCTGCGATAGGAATAGTAGCTATAGCTGTCTACGAGAAAAGCTGTCTTAAGTTTGTCCCTGTCACTAACAGCGAATTCTCCTGGGCCTTATTTATAGTCACAGCAAAGTTGACGTTGAGGGGTAATAACGGACTCTTTAATGTAAGAGGGTAATCGAATGAAATACGTAGTTTACGGGGCATTAAGACTGATTTTACCCCTAGCACAACCATTCGTGATGGTGCTCTCAGTAACATATTTGTCATTCAAAACCTTTACTTGAAATTAAGTGGCGTTAGGGAGCTTTGGCGGAATAATGTTTCGCTGAAACGTAAACACATTATTTGGTGCTCCAACATTAAGGTTAGTGAGATGGTTTGAGTGGACTGATGCTATCGAGGAACTTCAGTAGATAGTGGACTGCATAATCCTTTTTCACCACTTTCGATATTCGTCCCAATTGCACTAATTTCATCTTTTTGTGTGTCAGACTTACAAATTTGAACAGCCTTTGCAGGAATTTGAGCCTGGAACCTCCTGAACAACAGATCTGAGCTACAAACAACTGAACCACATAACGTCGTAATTAATTATGAAAACTAATTTTAAAAACAAAATATAATTTTCTGGGCTCATAGAGGTTGATACTCCTATATAATTTATTTCTCGCTGGTAATACTTGCTTTCCGGTTCGTTTGTCTTTAAATTTTATAAAGTAAGGTTTATTTTTAAATTATGTTATCTTGTATAAAATTTGCATTACTTTTTAGGTACTTACTTAAGCATCGTTCAGAAGAGAACAACACCTCAACATCTCTACTGGTTAGATAAGTATCATCGGCTGATAGAAAACGAATTTTAGACTATGCCTTTTCACCCCTTTAGGTATCGAATTTCGAAAAAAAACTAAATTTCACTCCTTAAATATTTATTCATGTATCCAAGATAAGTGAAAATCACGATGATAACTCATTCGGTCAAAGCAAAATCGGCCATTCATAAAACTCACATATCACCCATGTACAGTACTGCGAGTTCGAATTTTGAAAATTCTTAAAACGTCTTTGCGGCATTTACCCAATCATCATCCTGGAGAAAAATAAAATTAATATCTTTACGGGTTTGATATATATCGAAGATTTATCTAAAACACATTCTAGGTCTTTTCACCTCCTAACAGATTGAATTTCGAAAAACCCTTGAATCACATTTTAGACTACTTTACTGGTGTCTCTTGAAATTTAAAAACACGGCAAAAGCTCGCAGGTTTCAAGATATATCGACGATTAACTGTAAACACATTTCATCACTTTTCACCTCGTTAGGTGGGGAATTTCGAAAATTCGTGTAATTACATTTCAAGTACAGATTTTACCCCCTTTTTACTCTATGGGCCGAATTCGGAAAATATATTTAAATTTCATTTTGGATATTTACATAAGCATCAATCTAAAGCAAAAAGCACTTCGATATCTTCATTTTTGCGATAGCTATAGAGGAATTATCGAAAATACGTTTCACGTATTTTCACACCCTTAATTATCAAATTTCGAAACGTCTTGGAGTCCTGTCACAGTCATTTGTATACGTAACCAATTGAAGTAAAAATACCGACGATAGCAATTGTGTTCTAGTAATATAGGCGATTCCTAAATAAAATAAAAATTGCTCCTTTATAATGCTTTGGGTTCGAATTTCAAAAAAACCTCAAATTACTTTTTGAGTGTTTACGTAAGCAACATTTTGAAGTTAAAACCAACTTCCTATCCATAAGGATTCGATAGCTATGGATAATTAACAGGAAATACATTTAAGGTCTTTTAACCTCATTGAATGTTGAATTTCTACGAACTCTGAATTTGGCTAATATGCATTTTGTGTGTGTCATATTAAAGCAAAAATCACGATGATAGGCCGTCGGATTCGAGTTCTTTCGAAGTTTCTTCGTAAACACATTTCACCCCTTTTCACCTCCTTATAAGTCGAATTTCGAAAAATCTCTTCTCAGTGGTCACCTATGACCTGAGGAGAAACGATGTAAAAAAATTTTACATTTCTATGTCCAGTGGTTTGGGCTGTAGTTTGATATGTCAGTCAGTCATTCAGTCAGTCAGCAGTGGCGGTTTGTGCTATTAGGCTGCAGAGTTGCAGCCCTCGCTGATTATTTGGGAATTAGAGTAATTAATTTTCATTTTTACAGCTCGTGTTATAGAACATAATTTGTAATGATATCGTTTGAACTACCTACTCGCCAAAACCGTCAGCCGATCGCGAAGTCTGAGGAATGCGAGAAAGTTTTAAATATTCACTTGTATAGGTACGCATTTCCTGCCTCGGGCGGTCTGAACTAGGCAGGGCTAAGACGGGCGGGGGTGTATGGTATACGGCCGGCTTGTGGGCTGCAAGGTTTCCAGTCCCAGTAAATGACATCACGCAGTAGACCCCCGCACAGTGCGCCATGCTATCGGCACTAACGACAGGCGCAAATTCTCACTCAACTCGCTCGTTTCGCGACATCACTGTAGTAAATTGTACCAAAATTTCGTAACCTGTCCTACACACCGTGGCGCTTCCTATGGACTTTTCACATTTGTAGTACGCGCCTTAGTTAATTAGTAAAAAAATTCTAATATCGTAACTACATTTTAATTAAAAAACCAGCTGAAACACATTAAAAAAATCTGGTCTAAAGTAGCATGTTTCTACATATTTTTATAGAATTTTTGAACCTATAACTCCAAAAATAATAGTTTATATACAATATTATGCCATAAAATCGCGTCAAATTGCAGCCGTTTTCTCGAGGTGGAATGATAAGTTTTAGATGTTGCTCCTTCACGCATAGGTTTCTTGCTGCCTGTTATTTCACGAATTATAATGTACTTCATACCAAATAATACATTAATGTAAACTTAAAAACACAAAATTAAATAGAAGTGACATTGTTATTCATTTTTTAAGAACATGCTTTATAACCGAGCACTTTATCGAACCATATGACAGAGAAGTGAAATATTGAACTCGTAGACGAAAATTTCAAAATTTGATTTTCTGTCCGGCCAGGTTTTCATTTTACTGGACGTTCTTTTCAGATACCTTCAAAATTTGTCTTATTTATGATTCCGCAGTAGACGACATAGAGGCCATAAACAAATGTACCCTCCCTATACGTGAATATTTCTTAATATGGGAAATTACCATTATAATTTACCATTCTATATCCATTACTTCTATGAATTTATCGAAATTTCTAGGCGGCTTTTATTATTTAAGGTCTTACGAGTTATTTTCTGGTTTACTTATATTTTAATTATGTATAAATACCTTTCTTTATATTTATAAAAGTTGTTGTTGGAAGTCTCTAACCCCCCTCCTTGCGTACGGCCATTACCCTATATGGGCCATTCACGATAAAGTGAGCACTGTATAACAAGTTTATTGCGAAATTTGTTCTTAGAAATGAACGACGAATGAACTTCACGTACAAGTAACGGGTAAACGGGTATCCACACATTAGTTAAGTGACCATTGAGTTGAAACATGTTTTTGACTTAATATTTTCATTTTCAATTACAGTAAGATGTAGTAAAGTTAGAAGTGTAAAAAAAAAACACGAACTATAGTGCATTAAATAAACGGTGCAGTTTTGTTAAATGTGAAACATTGTCATTTGTGAACCTTACAAACATCTGAGCTATGATGTCAATCCGATGTCTGGACAGCACTCTCTGATGTGATTTCGACTTGGCGTAATTTTCCACGCAACTACCCTTGTTTTTCTCCATCTACTTGCTACACTTAATATGCTCAATACAGTAATCCAAATGTATGTTGCACTTGTGAAAAATTATGTTTGTGGATTTTGTGAATTTTGTTCTTAAAATTTACAATAATCCAAAGGCATGTTAAATTAGATAAAATTCTTTTTTGGATTTTGTGAATTTTGGTTTAAAAAAATTTATACCTTGAAATGTTTTAAACTGTTTGAGAAAATGGAATCGCGGTAACTGCTTGAAACGTTACTTGATTTCCTCTACTAGGGACTAGGAGGCCCCTTAATAAAATGTTTCTTTAAAAAATATATTAATAAATCTATCAAAAGTATATTCAATGTTTAGACACAAAAACAGTTAAAAATAGCACCATTTTGCACCTTGAAAAATCCTTATTTTTCCCGGGGAGGACACCCTGACCCCCTCCTTTTATTGGAGGATAAGTGTTCTTCCTCGTATGCAGCCCTACCTATGTCAAAATCCACGAGCCGCGCATGTCAGTCAGTTCCTTTTGGCAGAAACACTCGCGGACGAACCCACAACTCATCTTGGTTTCATCGCAATCGGATGGATTTTATAGGAACGCATAGAATACGAAAAAAAGAAACATTTACTTTTATATAAAGTATTTGTTCCAAAATACTGAAGGAATATGCCCAATACATGACGGAAACTCATTAAGAACCATTCTATATAAAGGTTACTCTATTCTAGAGACAATGGCGAACACAGCACTAGGTCAAAGAACTCTTAGAAAAATACGTAGAGAAACTACCTTGCATTTCGACTTATATACCTATAGCTACTTATTCAGTTGTATAACACAGAATTACATATACTAATAGCCGGTTTCACCAGCACATCCTAAAATGTAAGTATTCCTTATACGCTTGCTTACAACATTACCTATATAACGTTTCAGCAAGTTAGGCATCCGAAAATGGTTTACGTCTCTCTTTCACCTATAAATATACCTTGATGTTCTCAGTACAGAGCAAATTCTTGTTTATATTTTACTGTTTGACAAACTTAACATAAGATTATTTTTAACTTTGTACGCACGTGATTGTTCATTCATGTATTTTTAAAGCTGAGTGTTTATAAGCGTCAAGGAACATAAATGTTTTTAAAATAAGAAAACATACATTTATTACACAATCATTTATTGATGTTCTCAACAGAGGAAATTATTCTTGATATTTTCACTGTTTGACAAACACCACACATGATTATTTTCAACTTTACACATATGGTTGTTTATTCATGTACTTAAAGCTTAGTGTTTATACGCGTTACGGAATATGAAAGTTGTTAAAAAAGCAAGGCATGTTTTTTATTTTTAATATTTTCACTAAAATGTACAAATGCTGCAACCTACCTCATCTATTAAAATGTAAAACGAAAAAAAAATCGTTGATAAACATCTTACATTACACTGAACGCGGAATTGAGTGGCTTGGATTATTTTAAAAATAAAGTTATTAGAGAGAATAAACCTATTAGTGTAATTAAGTATTTTAAATTTGTATCCACAAAAGTAGTCTTAAGAACTTAAAACTTTCTTACATACAGTGTTTTTTTTATTAAAATATGTATAGCTTCAAACTAACACGGTTTCACAAGTAGGGCATATTTTAGCTAAATTTCTAAGTAGCAAATAGTTTTTTTTAGTACCGGTGATGCCTGTCATGACTAAACATCTCCCCAATGATGTAAATTTATAAAAATATTGAATTTCACATACACACAGCCCACTATACGATGGTGATTTCATAAAAACATCAGCAAATCAACAGCTGTACTTCTAGCATCTATGTGTAGTCTACAAAAGGGCCGCCAAACAATAAGAAAAGCTTTGATAAATATAATTTTATTCAAAAACAGTTCAACGTTAGTAGATAATGGATGTTTAAGAATACCATTCAAAGAAATTTTCTCGTGTCTACCTACTTCAGGTACTTTATATACACCTAAAATTTATTTTATTGCAATTGAACATGTACAAACAAATATATTTACGGTATTTTTAGGTACGAATAAACCGGTAAAATTTTTTTTAATAGTATAAGTACATTCAGCAGACCTCTGTCTGAAATATTTGAAGGTATTAAACATATGTAGTACATATTTGTCTGAAATATTTATATGATATAGGTATACATAGCACACCTTTATATGAAATATACCTTTATCTGAAATATGTAAATAGTTTAGACATATGCAGCATAGTTTTCCTGAGATCTTTAAATATTATAGGCAGATGTATATAGCAAATCTTTATGTGGAATCATTGAAAAATGTCATGCTTCATAGAAAACGTACAATCGGCGAGAAGACATCAGTTAAGTGACTTACCGCAAGAGGCCACGCTGAGACGTGCTGCTCTTGCCTTAGTGATTCACTTTTCACGGCCCCGGACGCGCAAATTTCTCCAGCCAGACGCGCCACTTGAGCAGCTAGACGTATTTGCAGAAAAAAACTGTAGCTGTAGGGTTTGTGTAGCCACATAATCCTAGCCCTATCAAACCATGGTACAAAATCTAATTGCGAAACAAATTCGAGAGAAAGCTTAACAGCGTAAGGAATTGGGAACAGAATGTACTTGTACTCGGTTGCAGCCCGTGCGTAGTTTGTTTCAAACTTAGCTGTGAGAGAGTTACGCCGGGAGAGCGATATGAATTGTTAATATCCCTCCCCCTTTCGCTATGTCTCCGTTCCTTAGCTGCACACGCGGTGTTGACACGCTTCCACGGTACCGGGGACCGACACAGTCCCAACCCTTCGGGGTCTGCACGAATGTAGCTGGGATGGCAGCATATTGTTTCGAAGACTGGAAGGGAGAGAAGGAGGAGTATGAGTAATAGACGGAGGTGAAAGAAAAAGAAGACGAGAAGCTGGAGGAAGAATATACTGAATAGTAGAAAGAGGTGAAAGAATAGGAAGAAGAGAATGTGGAGAAATATAAGAGAATGATGATAAATAGTTATTGAAGGAGGTTAAAGATTATGAAGAAGAAAATGAAGAGAAGGAGGAGGAGGGAGAAGAAAGAGGATGAGAAAGAAGAGTAGTAAGAGGTAAAAGATAAGAAAAAAAGTAAGACGAGAAAGAGGAGGGAGAAAGAGGGAGAAAAGAAAGCGTAGTAGAAGGAGGAAAAAAGAAAAGGAAGGAAGGATTAAGAAAGAGGAGGGGAAAGAGGAGGAAGAGAAAAAGGAAAGTAGATATGAGTAGTAGAAGATGATGAAAGAGGAGTAGGAGAAGGAGGAGAACTAGGAGAAAGAGGACTTGCATCTGATGCGAGCTCTCGTTACATTTGAATGCCTCCTTCTGGCGAGAGGAAGCATCTGATACCCCCTACGGAGAATACCGAAGGTTTCCCATCGAAAAAAGCTTAACTAGAGAAATGGGGGAGACGTGAGCTAAGGAGGGTTGGAATTTTTTCGGCTCCCAACCCCCTTCTTATTCAGACTTTCTCTTCCTTGTCGATCTGGTGCAGAAGCTGAGGACGCTTCCTTGCGCCTACCAGGCGGGGTACGACAACGTAGAGTGGAAGGGGAGATTTGACTGGGAAAGTTTTCAGCTGGAAAAGATCACTTTGGTCAAACCCGTTCCAAGGTCATATGTTCATGCGGGTGAAGAGAATAAACTTGAAATGGTTTGACGCCACATACCAAAATTCATAATTTACGAGATTGCAAACAATTTTAATAGGGGCCACCACAATTACTTCTCACATTTTTGAACCTATGTTAATGAGTTGATTACTGAACTACTCGATCGATTAGTACTAAACAACTGCTGTAAAAATTAACCTTTCCTTCGTTTGTTTATTATCTATCTGTTGAGCCAAGAATATATCGTTAAAGAAATTGTCAAGAAAAAAGTTAAAAATAACTAACTACAATAAAAATAACTAAGATAAAAAAAACGAACAAATTGTATTTTCATATGAGGGCTAGCTTAAATACCCGATATAAGCAATTTATGAAAACATTTCTTAGTCACTCACATACTATCAGCACAATACACAACCAATTACATAAAACATGTATACATGAAGGACAAAGTATGTTTACATGTACGAAAACTGTGTTAAATATATCCCAAATACGTAAAATTTTTACGAAAAACTTATACCAAGATGAAAGCCAGAAACATGTATCCAAGCAGCTATGTTTAAATCTTGACAAGTGTTCAGAATCATTGAAGAAAAAGCTGTAAAAAAAGATTGCAAATATTTTTGAATCTTGTTCCCTTCTAGAAATTTTCTGCTACATGACACTTAATTAATAATTCTTGAGTTATGTGCATGTAGCATACACTTTGTTCCACCACACACCCTTATGATTCTAGATTTTCAGATTCCTACTGGTGATATGAAAGCGTTTATGGCAACGCAAGTCGAAGAAAATGAACGGTAAAAATGCAAAATTTTCACACTTCCAGAAAGAAAAACATGAGAGTGTTAGTTGTGTAATATGTTACATGAAAATCCCGTCCAAGGACATGAAAGTTACACGCATCTGGTTGAGTCTGTTGAAACACTGTAACGGTTCCTGAAAGTGAAACGCCAGCATAATTTCGGCGATACATGTACGTACTAGCTAGTGATACTGTATTTTTCGCTGGAATAAACTCAAGTGTATTTTAAGTATTACGGTAATGTACTTGTATAATATATATTTTATTTTTATTTAGGTTGAATGTGTGGCTGAGAAGTTGAGCTGGAAATAAAACTGCACCTTCGCATACACACACACGGTCATTAAAAAAAAGTGGCCACAAAGAAGTTTGTTTAAATTTATACCGTACGGACTGGTAACTTTATTTTCTGAATTCTGTTGTAAGAATCGTTACTATAGAGATGGTTTAGAATACGTATGGTTTGGCTTCCCTAAACGAGACACGGGGGACACGGCATACAATTTGAAGTGAAGCTGAAAAATAATCCTTACAATTAGTGTATTCCATAAACATATCTGGTTTGCTGTTTGACTGTGGGGGGTAACTTAACTTTTTTTCTGAAAATCGTGTTTTTAGGAGAAATCTAATTAGTTTTCCTTTGCGTTATGAAAGCTGAAAATTAATCTCCTCTTTAAAAAATGGTCTTGTTAAAAAGCAAAGGCTATGATGCAGTCGTAGCAGTTATTTTGCTCTTCTACTACAGCATTTTCCGCAACTTTCTCTAAAGTTCTCTTTCACGAATATTCAGGAACTACGAGAAGATCCCGACGTTTGTTTCAGTTGATCCTCACGTACTGCTGTATGTTTCACAACTTTTGTGAGCGTTTATTGGAAGGTTCTTTCAGTTTACGCACTCAAAAATCAACAAAGTTTATATTTAATCCATCTCTGTCAGCTTCTTGCGCCTGTTTGTCATTGTGGCATTACTATTAGTTGTATTCTCTTCAACTGCTTATTCTCATCTCACTATAACACGAATCTTTCCAGTTGAAAATTATTCTTGGGCGTTCCACGACTCATCGCCCCAATTTACGTCTGATGACGTAGGAGGTAACGTCTCTTTCTACAAATTCCTAAGTTTTAAAAATGGCTGTGGTGGATAACAAACGTGACAATTGCAGTCTACACTTTACTCATTAGAATCAATTGAAAAACTTTCTGGTCTATTCCTTGGTTTTAGAAGTAATACAGAACATTTTCATCTCGACAGGAATGCAGTTGTGTGCCGTCAGCGATAAAATTTTAGTAACCATGTTGTTCTCAGTGGGTTATCATAATTTGGTCTAGGTGATATATTGTTTTATATACATTCCGTAGCGATTTTATTACGACCTTTTTCTGAATCAAATTACGTTGATTTTCTCAATTATTTGTTGTGTACTAAGTACCACTCCTGCGATTGAAATCATACGAATAAAGGAAATCTATTTATTTAAAATTAAAGGAATGAGAAAACAATATTTACTTTACTATTTAAAAATAGCAAGCCTTGTTACATATAAAATATTCGTAACGGGAAAACGGTTCATTCTCATTCTTAAGTATATTAACCTCAAAAGGTGAACATTGACACTCACCCTTAAAAGATGGCATCTAGTTACACGCGAGTGTTGCATCTTACAGTAAAATCTGTACACCGGTATACGCGATTTCTTAAGATTTACTATTAGCGAATGTAGCCTATGTACTATTTTGGTTTTTATACATTAGAATATTAGAAGTGTAATCTGACCAAAATTCAAACACTGTAGTAAAGGAAATGCGTGATAAATGGGGAATTTTAGAGCTATGACTAAGAACTGTCTCATTAATATTTTGTCTATAAGCGACACTGCTCATCCAGGTGTAACAGACAGGAAATGGAACTTTGAAACAGGACCAAAGAGTTCCTTTAATCACAACATGTAACTGGAACCTGGCTCTTGAAAAGTGTTTTTTGCTAAGGATTATCAGTATGCTTACATTAGGCCCAGCAAAAATGTTTTTCTTATCGTAGAAGATAACCAAGGAATTCAGCTAGGATTTAGAAAAAACTCATGACTTCGTAGAGCACTGCAGCGCATGCAATTTATTTGCCGCTATTATATAGATGTTCATGGCTGCAAACTAGTATGAACTGTAGCAGGCAGGATTGGTTATATTATTTTGCAGTAAAGACTACAGAAATCACAGATATAGATAACTTCAGTTTGATTACTGAGATTCTGTCTTACACATCACAATTCTCTCTGCGAATCATTCAGGACAGCATAGAAAATACATCGTTCATCAGGGACATTATCGACGCTGTCATTCAACAATATAACGAGTCACTACATGAGCAAAACTTCCAGCACAGCTTGTTGTACACTGTGTTTTCATGTCACGTTGGCCAGCTAAATCTCCTGACCTTAGCCACATCTACCGTCATGTACAGGGCATGATGTGACGGTGACTTGTATCTAGCCCTGTCCTAACAAAGACATTCACCAAGCTACGTTTTGAAGTAAAGAAGTCGTGTGGTATCTTAACTCAAAGATCCATTCAGTACTTTTACTACATGTTGTATGCAAAAAACGCCAGTTGTGTGACCAACCAGGGTGGTTTCAATCGTTAAGGTGACTGCTGTACGTGTTGCATTCAAACGGCCTGGTTGTACTTAATACATGTATTAATCACTCAAGCACAACAGTTTCCGTCCAATGCCATAATTTTGGGACAGATGCGCACATGGCTATCGAATGTTGTATTGGCTCACAATCAGTAGATTGATATGTATTTTCAAGTACCGCACTAATTCTTCTGTAGATGTTACAATGGTCTCGTAAGTTTAATTGAAGAACAAACGTTTATGGTAGGAATTATGCGTGTGTATTGAAAGGTAAAGTAAGTACCATTCAAACGTTGCTGACGAATTTTTGAATACGGAAAATAGCCGCAGATTACAAACCGTATTTTTCAAACGAGCCATTTTGAAAAATTCACAAGAATCGCAATAAATAAAATTTGACAGTATAAACTGAAATACGAATCGAAAATTCAAAATGCTGGGAGAGGTTGTTTACAACCGTAGCAACATTGTATTTAATTTATCGAAGATAGTTGCACGTGGCCATCGAAAACTAGTTAAAATAATTTCCAACGATATATATGTGAATTTCATTGCCTAACCATAAACTGTTTCACTAAAGTCTCTGTTGATATTGTTGTACAGAATTCATCGATATATGCATGAACTAATCGGATACAGTTACACAAATAAATAACACTGAAAAATTTTGAACAACAGAGTCATCAAATTTTGTTCGAAATTTTCTTATGTATTTAAAAATTAATATAGAACTGTTCTACGGGAGGTTATATATCTAACGTGGGTCTATATTTACACTAAGTTGCATCACATTACATTTTCAATAAAAATTAACAATATGCAATGCAAATTTTACAGTATCTAAGAAATAAATGAGTACAATGTTCTTTCGTATATAAGCTTAGATTACGGATTTAACTTCTTTCTATTGTAACCTTGTATACCTACTTGAACAAACAGCAACTAAATTTTAAGTTTTGAATCGAATTACATATTGCGCGTCAATCCTTAATAATTATGCTTGATTCAAAACTATTTGGGATCTAAGAACAAAGATGCAATTTCATGCCTTAGTTACAATCACAATATACTTTAGTCTATTTTATGAATTCTACATTCTACAATCTGAGATAAAAGTTCATGTGCATTTTTTAAAGCAGGGCATTGCGAAACAATTATTAACAGCTTTGTTAAAGTCAAAATAGAATTCCCCTTACGTTCCGAACAAAAAGAAAGACAAAACACAATCGTTTTAAATATCAGTTATCAAATAGTTTTAACTGTGTAGGTGGTTGCTACAGCAAATATTGTAAGGAACACCCTAAAGGCTAGAAACATGTCTTGCTACTCGCATTGTTAGTCATGAAGAACGCTTCTTTGTGGAAGGACTTTTACAGTTTCTAAGAGTGCCTTTATCCACTTCGTTTGTCGGCCGGATGGACAACGCTCTACTGAAAGCCCTCGTTAGTGACCGCCTGTAAATTTGAAAGCTGCGAGGTGGAAGAAATAGGATCAAAGAAATATTTAGAAATGCAGTTTTTTACTAAAAGGATAGACATATTTACAGATCGGCGTTAGACAACATACGTTAAAAAGAAACTACTGGCAGTATTGTTATTTTACCAAGAAAATCAACAGTTTAATGGTTCGCCTGTAATGTATAACTATTTCCAATGAATTAGAATACCACGCATAAGTGTTTCTCGCTACTTACCATCCAAAACAGCTGGTTTAAGAAACGTACTGTTTAGTTTTTTGTTATTCTTTTGCCACATACATAGTAAGTATTAAATATTGCGGTGACTCTCATTATTGACATTCATTTATAATGTAATTTACAGCATTATGTTTTATTTTTAGAAATTTATACAAGTTACAGTGAACAATTTTGAAAAAGTGCATACATTTTAGCATTCATAGTTTACATCATAGAATAAAATTTTTGAACTTAAAGTGGTGGTACTACGACAGGTTTGTTAGTGCGCTGAAAAATATATAGGTTAAATTTAACCAGTAACTACAAGCGATTATTAATAAGTGTTCTATTTACACACCACCTACAGCAGCTTGATAAAAGTCAAGTTTCAGGAAGTGGAATAATACAATTTTATGTCACTTGTTCAGTTCTGGAGTGAGATACGTAATTCTGAATTTGTCAGTTAACTTTACTTCTGAAAGTGAAAATCATCATAAATCATTTATTCTTATAGCATCTCTGAACGTGTGCCTGTGTAAGTAAAATTACTTAAGAATTGAGTAAGTTTACGCACGACATCCATATGAATTTGTTTAGGGAATGAAAATCCAAATGAAAAAAAAAATATGTTTCTGGTTCAACATAATATAACTGCTATACAGGTTACATTTAACTCACTGCACGGCGCTTGTACTGTGCAATCTGTGAGCGATTCCCTGCTGGATTCATGGCTATAACAGATTTGTCTGTGATTATTTTACTGGCAAACTATGATGTTAGAAATTTTTTAGAAGAAAATGATCGTTTTTCATAAGTACCAACATGCAATGCTCGCACAAGCTAACTGCAAAAAAAAAATGTAAACAATAAGAAGACAGCCACATATATTATTTTCATGAATGGTGAAAGTTTTTGGAAAAGTTTCTTCACAGTTTCAAGATTATGTTAGCATAAAGCAGTATGTGAAACATTATTAATTTTTAAGCAATTTCGTATGTTAAAAAAAAATTAAAATATTAACATTTCATTTTCAAAGACGGTTATCTCCCTGGATGTTTTCATGAGTGTATAAGTCGCATCATGAAATCTACCTATTTTTTCATAATGGATCACTCTTCGAAGTTTGTCCCAATGTTTCAGAAACAGGCTGTATAAATGAAGTTTTTATTAAGTGGTTATTTTTTATGTTGGTACAATCTATCTAAGGTAATCGGCCTAAAAATTTCTTAAAACGACACACCAACGTGCTAAGATTCTTTCCGTGAGAACACTCTACAATTCTGTATAAATAAACCCCCACCAATTTATCTTAGCCCTAACCCTGAACACATGCGATGGAACATTTGAAATGAAACTAGGACTTACATTTAAATGTATTGACATTTGCTGTAATACTACAGTAAATTCGGATGATTTAGCCATTGCTGTTAAAAATAATTTATTATTTGACGTGCTGAAAAAGAAATGTTTTGTTGAATGTTTCACATTTACCAACGATTATCTTACAACTAACAAATAACGTCCGGGTTGCTTAGTGATTAAAGTATAAAATCGAAATTGGGATTAGAAACACTCAGAAATCAGAATGATTGTTCAGAAGGCACGGAGTGCAATGTGCACTGACTATTCTTTGTGTAAAGTATTTCGCTGGAATCACGTTAACAAGACACGGCAATTTTATAACAGTTAATATTAATCGAAAAAAGTTGCCTTTTAAATAATTTAGATAACACCATCATTTTCGGTTAAATTCACGCGTCAAAAGCATTAAGACACTCTTAATCTGATTCTATGTTTAATATTCTGCTATAGATTTCCGTTTACTGCCTATATATGCACCGCATTCACAAGTGACAGAATTTACGTAAGACGAAGTTTAGAGGCATGTAACGGAATTTTTCACGTTTACCTCATTTTTATTGCGGTATACCGTTCTTACATCACTCAAAAACAAAACGTCTCATATTTCTTGCTTGTGGCGTGAATGTAAGGATGAAGGGAAATGAGATAAGGGAGGAAATTTTGCATCTCTTGCCAACCACGGATTGCTACACGTTACGCGAGATGAACACGTATAGCTGGCCGTAAATTAGTTACGTTGGTATCACATAAACGCCATATAAATCAGTGCGAAATTCTGGGTCGCATATGACATTGAGCCTTAAACAACTGTGCTTCCAGACGACGGAACAAAAACTATAGCTTACTGCAGGCGGTTGGAGAGAAAAGCGGTTAAGTCGATTCTCGCATACACGGTTGTAAAACCAGTACTCTTTTGAAAATCTTGTTGACACATCGTGCGTGTTTGCGAACAAGAATTAATAATACAAAAGCTTTCATAGCTGAACCAACCTTTTCTTTACTTTCGGGGAAAATAAAATTGAAAATATGTAGACGAAAACGTTTTTCTATAGAGAGCTCTGAACATGTGTGTATATGTATGCTACTACACGAGGTTGAATATTCTCGCACAGTCATTTCAAATAACATTACATTAAAGCAGCTTCATATTTCTTTTTCTTTATGGAGTGATCATACTGATTTTAATAACATTTAACAGGGATTTAATACACGTTTAATGTTAGACTTAGAAACATTTCGATCGACAAGTAAATTCTGGGTACTTTTGTATTTCATTTATTTATATTTTTTTATATTTAATATTGTTCTGAGAAGAGTTGTATAAGTGTTATCTTGAACGAATTTTATATATATATAAATATATATATACATACACACATACAAGTATATATGTGTGTGTGTTCAAAAGGTGCTATTTCCACCTTCAAAACGTTGTGGAAAATATGTACATTTACTCCCTTTTGATCACGATCAACAAGTTTGGAGTGTGTTACTCAAGGAAATAAATTTATTTTCCTCGGGAATGCACAGAGAATTCGATAACACTCAAGTACAGGACTATATATTGGTCAGATTCCGTTTATTGTTGGTAAGCGGAAATAGCACTTTTTGAACATACACTCCTCATATATATGTATATATGCATACATGTAGGCCTACTAAAGAAAAAATTTTAATTGTAACCTTTGAGCGGATATCAACGAGAAATTATAACTATTGTAACTAATATGAGTTGTTTTGCGAATAAGAACAATACCTAAGTATTTAATAAATCCGCCAACAAATACTGGATGATTTAAATTAATTTAGCTGTAGAAATACTTTTATAGTCATAAAATGTACTATGATTACGTGATACAGAAATAAGAAGCATACTTATATCCTGGAGGACCTTGGTTTAATTTAACGTTCCTATCATCCTGATTTTGGTGTCATATGGTTTTGCTAACCATTCGGCGGATATCTAGTGATTTGTAAATACAAGCCATGGAAACTTTCTCTCTTATGCCTTTTGAGTCATTTGTTTCACACACAGCGACCTCACTACCGAAGAGACATTAAGGAGGACTGGTAGACAATTTTATGCTTTTTTTTTTTTTCGTGCTATAGAATATTTTATTAAAATTGTATTATATATATATATATATATATATATATATATATATATATACATATAACATCAAACAGTTATTTGCGTGTATTATATTTTCTTGGAAACTAATGAATATAGTAGGACAATCGATAAAAGAAACTAAGTAATATAAAGGCCTGGTTAGAAGTTCTAGTTTTTTTCCACTATAGGTTACAAGGCAATCTCTATATATAAAAATTAAAGCTGACTGATTGACTGACTGACTGACTGACTGACATATCAAACTGCAGCCCAAACCACTGGACCTAGAATCGTGAAATTTTTTGTGGGGGTTCCCTTCAGGTCGTAGGCGAGCACTAAGAAGGGATTTTTCGAAATTCGACCTCTAAGGGGGTGAAAATGGGTGAAATGTGTTTCCGAAGAAACGTCGATAGAGCTCGAATCCGACGGCCAACCATGGTGATTTTTACTTTAATAGGACACTCGTAAAAATGCATATTTGCCAATTTAAGGATTTTTCGAAGTTAAACTTTTAAGAGGGTGAAAAGACCTTAAATGTGTTTCCAATCAACTATCGATATCTATCGAACCCTTCGGGATAGAGAGTTGATATTCACTTCAAAATATTGCTTACTTAAATACCCAAAAAGTAGTTTTAGGTTTTTTTGAAATTCGACCCCCAGGCAGTAAAAAGGGGCAAAATGTGTTTTTAAAAAATCGTCTTTATCTTTGAAACACAATTGGCTATCGTCGTGATTTTAACTTTAATTGGTTACTTTTACAAATGTCTATTACAGGACTCAAAATCGTTTCGAAATTCTGTATTTAAAGGGGTGAAAATAAATGAAATGTGTTTTCGATTATCCTTCCATATCTATCGAATCAATCGAGATATCGAAGTACTCTTTGCTTTAAATTTGTGCTTTTGTAAATATCCCAAGTACCATTTAAAATATAGTTTCCATTTCGACCCTAAACTGGTTAAAAATGGGGTAATATGAGGTTTCGACTCACATTCGATATATATCGATCCCATAGTTTTTTATATAGAGATGTGATTTTTGTTTAGGATTGATGCTTACTCAAATACCTAAAAAGTAATTTCAGGAATTTTCGAAATTCGCCACCTAAGGACGTGAAAAGGGGTGAAAAGTGGTGAAAAGCGTTTTCAATTAATCGTCGATATATCTTGAACCCAGCGGGCTAATGTTGTGTTTTTTACGTCCACGAGGTACCAATAAAGTATTCTAAAACGTAATTCAAGGGTTTTTCGAAATTTACTCTCTTAAGTGGTGAAAAGATCTTGAACGTGTTTTAGATCAATCTTCGATATCTATCGAACCCGTCGAGATATACAATTAATTTTTGCTTCAGGATGATGATTACAGAAATTATCGCAAAACGGTTTTCAGATTTTTCGAAATTCGATTTCTCAATACTGTGCAGGGGTGATATGTGTTTTTTTAGTGAATGATCGATTTTGATTCGACTGAACGGGCTAGCGATGTGGTTTACACTTCAGTTGGATACTTATACAAATGTCCAAGATGTAAATTTAAAATATTTCGAAATTCGACACCCAAAAGGGTGAAAAAGCACAAAATTTGTTTTCCATCAACCC
>PNEQ01114301.1:0-14255 GCA_003012365.1 Medauroidea extradentata
TACGCTGCAACACATACACGTGACGCAGAAACTGCGCTGTCCTGCGCTACCTCTCAGTGTACGCTGCAACACATACACGTGATGCAGAAACTGCGCTGTCCTGCGCTACCTCTCAGTGTACGCTGCAACACATACACGTGACGCAGAAACTGCGCTGTCCTGCGCTACCTCTCAGTGTACGCTGCAACACATACACGTGGCACAGAAACTGCGTTGTCCTATGCTGCCGTGCCCTCGACCGCCTGCGTCTCAGTGTACTCCCGGCCTTAGCCATCATCTGCATACCGCTTTTAGCGACGCATTGGAGAAGCTGTAGTTCAAAATTCACCAAATAGATGGCAGGAGTTGGCATCGCGCTAGTAATTGTTCGCCGAGGTGTTAATTCTTTGTACATTCAACATGGTTTCTTATAACTCACGCAAAATTACTAGAAATGACTGTTCAAGTGTACCATTACCATATGATATGAAGTTATTGGTGTTCTGTGAATTGTTAGCATTTTACAAATGCCATAGTTAGTACTTGGAATTACATTTAACTAATAAACAGCAATATTTTTCTTCTTAACACAATAAGAAATTTTTTTATTATAGTTACTAGCTGAGACGGTGTCGTGCACGGCATTAGCACTAAACGGATCTATCGTCTATTGTTAGTGACGGTTTTGAATTTCAGACTCGAACATAAAATACACACATTCACAAATTACGTGATTAGTAATAGCAAACGTACGTGTCGTATAAATTAGAACCGATGCATAGAAATCAGTATACGTAAACTGGGAGTAATTTATAGTACTATGACTTCTACTGAATGAATTAGTATTCAACATCCGTAACCTCAATTAATAAATAATGTAGATATCATTTTTAAGCAGTGAAATTAATATGCAAACATTGTACAAAACTTTGTAAGCGAAAGAAAGTAGTGACACTAGGTGCACATACAGCAAACATATAGAAATTTATCAGGGTTTTTGTGTTTTCACTTAATCTCAACCGCCTAATCGACGCTTCGTCCATAGATGTCACAGAACTTGACACAATGACAGTAACTGTGACAGGACGGGTTAAAGTCTGGATCATGTTGACGTTTATATGTGACCAGCAAGGTTTCTCAATCTGGCCACTATACTTTACGTGTGGAATCTACTCGAACGGCAACACTGATTTTGTACTTTCCTGCAAGATATGAGAGCCATTTCAAACAACTGTTCTGTTTTGCTTGTGGAGGCTGTAAAACATTCATTAATTCTAAAAATTATCATAATGTATATCAGACCGGCGGAGGAGAGTGAAGGGTATCCGAATTTCACTGACTTACGGTTATCAGTAGGTCTGTACTCCAAACAGTATAAAACTTGTGCTATGGTATTTTGGCTACTACTGTAAGGCATTCTTACATGTGAACTTTTATTTAATTTTCACATCTTCAACGTTCTTAACTTTTTATCGATCCGGATCACTTAAGTGCAAAACTTTTAAAATGGCACAATGTTTAAAAACTGCAGTATCCACATGAGACTTCTATTGATGGGTTTTGTTTTATACTAGAAAGTTTCCGCAGCGACACTGAACTTATAACTTATTTTAAATGTCGTATTTCTATGCACAATAACCAGGTTTACATATCAGACACGTGGAGTCACCAGATACCATGAACATTTTCGCCTCTAGTTCGTATAGGAATATATTTTCAGCAACGTATTATTTAGCATTATGCAGAAAAAGAACGTTTAACAATTTTTTATTTCTAAGTAAATTTTGTAAAATTGAAAGTTCAGTTATAGATATTTACGAACGGTTTGTTCCAGAAGAATTATTACAAGAAGTTTTCAGCATAACTGATAAGCCTACTCTCTTCAAAGTGGATACAAATTAACCCTGAAGGTTAAAATCATTTACGTAAGTTTAGCAATATTGAACAGTCATATTGAATAAGACATACGTTAAACGATATATACAAAAATTAGTCAGCTTACTAAGTAATATACCCACGCCCAGTTTAATTAAAATGAAAAAAACATTTTCTGAGATTTCTTTCTATCATAAATAAATGGTTGACGATATTAAAATATTACAAAAGGAAAAACGAAATACAAAAGAAAGTTCACTCAACCAAAATACACGTGCCAAGATTAATGAACTTCGAGGAAACATATTACGCAAAAAAATTACATGATCGTCACTATCGAAATATGAAGAAATGATAGACTAAACACAGAAAAGTCAAGTCAGCTTTGTAGGTTATGTAGTATATGTATACCAAATTAGATTAAATATCTGGAAATAAATCAATACATATAGTATATTATGCAAAATATATACAAATCGCTACCATTATGTAATACTATGCTAAAAATATAAAGATGGCCACTATCTTAAAAACATGAACACAGGATGAACGAAATACCCAAATTCAAGTCAGCTTTGTCTGTAGTGTCTGTGAACAAATCATGATGAAGTTCTAATATATTGTTCCTTAGATTTCTACCTTGATCTAAAATTTTTACATAGCCGCCATTATAAAACATTAAAATGACTTTAACAGAATACGTAAAAGTCAAGACAGGTTGGTAGGAAATATATGTACATAGTTTGATGAAATTCGGTTCACTGGTTCAAAAGTATTTTATGGGGACACACACAAACACGGCCACAAATACAGACAAACGCGCCCACACAGACAGAATAGTGATCTCACAAGCCTACTTTTGCCTTTGGGAAGTATGCTAAAACTAACTATTTTTACTGACAAGTAACCAGAACGTAATATCTAGCATAAATTGTTACACAATGTTTTTGACTGCAATGTGACACTGACTACACGCAAGTAATTTGTGTTGATGACTCAAAAGAACAAAAAATATATAATTGTTCGAAAATAGTAATATAATTTGGTTACATGTTATGTTAGAATTAAAATATTGTGTTCCAATGTTTAACTGTGTGGGTGATGCTAATATAACGAATGTACAATGAGAATCCTGAGAGAAAATAATATATTTAAATGACGAAAACAAACTTAAGTATCATATTATAATGAACGTAACTATTCCAAACATTTAAAATAAAAATTATATCCCTGTGCCAGTTTAGGAAAATAAATCCATTATTGATTAAGTAAATATATAAAACAAGAAAACTAAAAAAAAAAAAAATCCACTTCAGTAGAAAAAGGCTGTCATACAGAATATTTTTACTTTCTGATAGTTTATTATGTAACTCTTAATGCAGGATGGAAGAAATTGAATATTTCACATAGAGCAGAGTACAATGAAGAAGTATTTAAAATTAATTAATTTGAAACTGAAAGCATTCGCAATTTTATCAATAAAAGAAGCAACCTACTTACTTACTCTTATATCAAAAGCAATATTATGAAAAGGGAACCGCATGATATGTGTGTAATAGTACCGTATGCTACAATGAAAATGTTAAGAAATAAATATAGATATGGACGGACAAAAATTAGAATGCGTAAACAAGAAAATAACACATTTATAATATAATACATATCTAAGTAATAGAAGGTACGATAATCCAAAAACGAATAGAAATTAAAACTAAGGGTTAAAACAATGGTTAAGAAATCTTATGCAGGCATAGGGAATAATATGTGATAGAACGTTAACTATATGACAAACAAAACTGATGAAAACACTGAATAAGAACTAACGAAAAACTTTCGAAATAAAAGCAGTAGAAAAGCAATACCTTACAAAATATTTCAAACAACTGCGGTGTAAAGAAGGAGCTTAAGAAATTTACAGTGAAAAATCATACACAGAGGTAGATACTGTTAGTTTAGAAGCGTTTCTAGATGCACTTAATAGAGAACAACTTTATTCCGTACACCTGATTAAGGACAAATATTGAAGAACTGTTCACCTACGTCTACTTCAGGTCTACTGTATGAACTGGAAATATGTGAGAGTTCCTAAGTTATGGCTGCAAACAATAGGCATCCACTCTGCAAGAACAGTTAACTCTAAAAACGTATTCCTTATCTCAAAACAAATTGTGTTGAGACAAAGTAATTGTGTTCTTAAACACTGCATTGCAAAGTATCTTTGCGCGAAGAAAATTTGAGTTTTATTTATTCAGTATTTTCAACAAAAAATTTTACTTTCACTAAAATAGTTTAGTAGTAGTATTTATGGAAAACAAAGACGAATCTCGAGTATATTCAATAAAAGGCGTTACATTCAAATAGGCTATTTTCGGTACGTAGGGCAACACATTTCCCAGATGATTATCGGTTTTTGCTTCGCCGTAAATTTAGCCCGGATCACTGTGGAGAATGCTATGTTATCTGAGCATGACGTCACCGCGATAATGTTAAATAAGTTTAACGTTGTAAACAATACATTGTTTGCTTAAATGATAATATCGTATTCTCAAAGAAAACCCTAAAATGGTCTTTACAAAGAAATATAAAGTGCTTTATTAGTTTTTGTTTACAGTGATGTAAGGATTATTTAGTACAATCTGTGGTTGTTGCTTTGTGTGCACTAAAGTCTTAAAATATAAACCATTTCAAATTTTTTTAAGTTGCAAAAATGTGTTATGTGTCGACCCAGCAATCTATATAATAAAACAATTTGTTGTGTTAAGCAGAAGTTTTTATGGTTTATTGATTTTGCTGCAAATGAAATAAAATTCTTGTCAGTAAAAAAATTTTAGAGGAAAAATTGATCAGTAATAACACAGATAAATATTTATGTTTTTTGTAAACAAGAAGATATTTATAACAAGCTAAGTACTCTCAAAAGTATTTCCTTTTCTGGAAAGAACGCGTTTTCTTGTGGCAGCTCTAATCAAAACAGTATTATTGCAGAGGTTTATTTTTACTAGATACAACGTACAAAGTGTATGCTACAAAGCTAACTACAGGACTGAAAATAATGCAATACAATTCTTGTAGAACGCACTGCTTTGGATATGGAAGGTTGTATGCCGATAATTATTTCTATTTGTAGGTCGTTCAGGTTAACCTTTGGAAATAATCATAGTCGTTACTCCATTTAATGTATTATTACAATTAGTTACGTTCTTCGTTGTATGGTTGGCAGCAAATTATAAAATATAGTTCCGTGTATTTTCTATTTAAATGTACCGATAGTGAAATATTCAATTGAAATCGACATTATTTGCATTTAAAATGATTAATGAAGTGTTTTATTAAACTATGCAGGTTATTACCGAACGTACAATTGAGAGTATACGCGCAAACGTAAAGTGACTCGTCAAGAATAGTTAGAAGTTGTTAGCCGCACACGCGCGCAGTCTGTCTGCGATTAGCGCTACACACGGCACGAAGTTCATAGTTTGACCGAGAGATAAAGAGAGTGCTTCGTTACCAAAAATAAGTTTATGTAATGTGACACATGTTGCACAATGAAAAATATGGTAACTTTAAAACACATACTAAAGAGTCTGAATAAAATGTAAATATGTACGATTGTCTAATTACATAAAGTTATAGATATTGCGTCAACCGTTACTTTTAATGACTGTTAGACATTTTGTTTGGAATTACATAACATGTAATTGATCGCATTTACTAATTTATCGGCAAAACGACTTTATTCTTAGACTGTACGTGGAAATTGATATTAATGTTTGTTAGTAGTAGGGCAACAGCAATTTTGTTTTTGAATGTTATTCTGGAACAAACAGAACGCAATGATTTACGTGTTTCGTAACTGTAATTTAACGTGTCTTAAAGCTTAATATTAGTAAAACTAACTGCGCACTTTGTCAATATTTTAGAATATACAAGCACATGAAACAGTTCTTTTTATCGAATATTTGCAGTTTCCGTAATGTTTGTTTGGTTTTGTAATGTATTCAAGATGAAATGGGGCTGAAAATATACTTCACATGTAAGATTTTATTTGTCGAGATATTATTCGTAAATATTTTTAAGGCATTTACAGTCGCTTGCCACTGCAACAATATTGTCTACAGTCAAACAAGCAAAACTCTATAATTGACGTTTTTCATGTTAATTTCTTGATGTTCTTTCTACGAACTGTGTACAAACTGTTCGGTAAGAATCGTATAATATGGCTTATTGCATCCATTAGATCTTTTTGTGTACATTTTTGTACAAAGATATTGGACAAGTCATGATAAAATTGATTTAAATACATTATAAAATAACTAATATATTTACTTACAATGTTGTTAAGGAAGGACATGTTGTTCTGTACTAAATAGGGCTTTGTTGTTTGTTGATCCGCATCCGTATTCTTCGTCGCCACATGAAAAGGAAAGAAAAAAACGTACAAAAATTGGCAAAAAAATTTTACGTCATTATATACCTTTTTGCATATTTATTTCATAAATATTCTTCAACGAATGTAAAGAACAGGGCATTAGGAATTCCTATATGCATTTTTTATGCATTTTTATATTTGAAAAACACATGTCCTGCAAGTGCTTTGGAAATTTGTTGAACAGTTTGGCAGCAGTCTGTGAAGGTCCTTTCTATTGTACAGTCAATTTAACAAGAGTCATTTGCACAAGGTTTTTACTTCCTGTATTATGCTGATGAAAATGTTTCTGTGTGCGGAATGAGTTTTGGTTCTTCGACATGAATATCAGCAAGGAGTAAATATAAACACAAGGTAGAGTCATCATTTCCCAGTTTTCAAAGAGCGGTCTACCAGATTCTGACTGATTTTTACCACATAGTATTCTTACTGTTATTTTCTGTATGTCAACAAACTTGCTTCCTGTGGGTAGCATTTTCCAAGAACATTATGCCGTACGTTAGATTGTAATCGATATATGCATGGTAAACTATTAATGCTGAGTTTCTATTTCATATGCCAACTATATTACGTAACGCCAAACAGGCAGAACTGAGTTTTGGGAGAATGTGCTGAATGTGGATCTTCCAATTTAATTGACTGTTAACGTAATGACCTAGGAATTTTGTGTTGTCATATTTATTGATTTGTACATCATTACAGTAAATATTCATGGATAGCTGTGTACTGCTTTTGTAGACAACTGTAAAAAATGTGTTTTACATGTATTAATTGGTTTGCTTTTAAACCATCAATATAATTCTACAAATGTGTTGTTTGCTAAAATATTGAGTTCTGCTTCTGACTTGCCCACAATTAAAATTCTGATATCATCTGCAAACAGAGGAAGTAACTAGTATTGAGGTCACTTACATAAACAAGGAATAGCAGGGGTCCGAGAATTGAACCTTGGGAAATACCATGCCTTATTTTACTAGGTTTCAAATAATCAGCGTTGTCTTCTTCCAGACACAATTTTTGTCTGTCAGACAGATATGAGAGCGTGAGTTTATTAAATTTACCCCCTATGCCATAAAATTGCAGTTTTTTTTCAGAAGAATCTCATGATTGACATAGTCAAATTCTTGGATAAGTCACAAAAACTCCGACTGCTGGCAATTTTTACCAAGTGCATTTATGGCACTTATCGTTAGCTTTTATAATGCATCATTAGTTGAGGAATTTCTTCTGAAGTCATGCTGTAAGTTCGAAAAAAATTGTTAAGCTCAAAATGATTAAATAGTATAATGTAATTTATAAAATCTGCTCAATGATTTTTGAGAAAGTAGTTAACGGTGAGTTCGGTCTGTAGTTAGACGCATTCATTTTGTCCCCCATTTTAAATAATGGAATGACCAGAGTCAATTTCACTCTATCTAGAAATACACCATATTTCAAAACAAGGCTCAAGGAAATTCTAAATTCAGTAGCAAATTAAGCCATCATAGCCAATGGACAGTTCTGATTTTAGGCTACTAATAATTTTCTATACTTCTTTTGAGGAAAAGTATAGATAATATGTTACAAGAGGGTATTCTGGTTTTTGCGATGTAGGTTTGGACTCTCGTTACTGCAACATGTATTACTGATTAGTGTGATTAGTGTAGGGCCTATCTACAATATTTAAATAATATGAATCGAAAGTATTGGTAACTTCCTAAAATTCAAAGATTGTGTTATTCCTATCTTAAAGATTTACATGTGAAAGTGGTTCTGATGTCTTACCAGTTTCAGTTTGTATGACGTTCCATGTGATTGTCATTTTATTGTCAGATCTTTTAATGACGCGAATGAAGTGTTTTTGTTTTGATGTATTTAAAACGCTTTTTTAGTACTTTGCAATATATTTTGTACTTATTGGCTGTTTCTGCATTGTTACTGGTTCAGGTAGCTTTGTAAAGTTGTCTTTTAAGATTACAGGAATTTTTTATTTATTTAGTTACCCTATTTTCTTTCTACCTGAATTTAAAACGAACAGTTTTTATAATGGCGAAGGACTAAGTTTAGGAATGACTTAAATAATTTATTCGCTTCATTGGGACTATTAATAATTTGTTTCAATTTGGCACATTTTCAGATGAGAACTGTCTATTACTTTTTATGTTTGGTCCATTGCGTAGCATATTTAATGATACTATGTATCATGATCTAACCACCCAACTGTTACAGACCTTGCTGAACATAAATGGCTACAAATAAAAATGTTGTCAATGACTTCTTTAGTTTAACCTTGTATTCTAGTGGCAAAGTTGAATATAGCTTTCAAACTGAAGGTTATTTAAAGTGTTATGGCTAGCTTTATTATAACTTTCTTTCAAGTAATATATATTCAAGTCTCCGCAAAGTATGATTTCTGAGGTCCGATTTTAAATGAGTAAAGAATGATTTCTAGCTTGTTATTATTGTATTGTTATTATTTACAAACTAAACATATGTTTGTTTACTATTGAGACGTATTTTATGATGCTTCCTTATACAGCAACGCTAAAAGTGATTATAATAACTTCGACAAATATGTCAGAACGCTATGATATAAACATGATATTTCGTAAAGTAATTTGCATATATCAGACGATACTATTACAGAATTGCGCTCTAAATTGTGCTAAAAATAATTCTTACTTTACTTAATAATATTCACTTAAAATAAACAAAGATTAAACATAATATCGATTGTGTAAATGTGCCATCACCGGTTGTTGCTATAGAACAGCAACATTATTGATCGTTATTGCGAACACTAGTTCGCCTGCCATACACAATGTACGAAAAAAATATTAAATGTAAATTACATCTAGTATGACAGTCATAGATGTTTACAGAATTTAAGTTTTTTTTTGTTTCCATTTTATATATTTCAAATGCCCACTAGCATTCACAAAAGTAAAAATAAAATACCAAATCTCACGTACGCTCATAAAAGTTATGATTTGCTTATAATAGCAAAAGTCTCTGGTAAAAAAATAATTGTAGTTTACTACCAAATCACCAGTTTCACAAACATTTTAGCACAAAATTTAATTCCGGTATTTCAGCTTTCACGCGCTGACGTCACAGAGATCTGTCTCACCGCTGATTGAAGAATAAGTAATCTTATTCGCGTCGCATACTACACCTCGTGTCAGTCGCGCATTGAAAATCCATCACGCTGTGAAAACTTTCATAAGTATTATTAAATTAGTCTTTCTCAGTTTTCAGAGCGTATTTTGAAATATTCGTTACTTAAATTTTGTTTAAAATAACTAAACATTATGATGAAAAGTTATAACATCAATTTAATTCGTCTTTAATGCACTCGTATCTACAAGCGAGTTAGTGAACTGCACCACAAATAGATATCAGCACTAGTACGGCATTTAATTTTTTTTTTCGCGCTGGTAGTAAAAACCAGAGCTATGATAACACGAAATGTGTCATATATTTAAGAAATAATAATATAACTAAGTATTTCATTACAAACAACACTTCAATCGCACTTTTTTCTCCAATGAGGATTGTAGCAGAACGTAACGTAAAAGTGTCGGCTATTTTCACGTTCCTTCGCTCGTGAGTGTTAGGAGTATTTTGAAAGACAGTTACGGTATCGTTGTGAATTACAGAATGCGAATTCTTGCCGTAAAGAACTTACACGGTAAATGTCTTTGTTCAAAGATCGTATTAAGGGGCTGAAGAAGTTACATATTAGGCGCCCAGTACCGTTCCAACAAAAAATATGGAAACATGTGTAATGATTGTGTTATTTTATAATATGAAACAGCATTTGCAGAGGAGGCTGTTAAATAACTATTGGGTTGTGTTGTGTATAACGTGGTGTATTTTTTAATACTGTGCATACTTTTCGGGTACTGCATCCCTTCCTTGTTTCTGCGATCGATGCTTTGCGGGTTGCGAACCCGTTCCAGACAAGGGCGAAGTTCTGGTGGCTGTGAGAAAAAATTTCATTAAGTTAAAAACGTTGAGTTGCTGTTCTTCTGCGACCAGAGAGGATAGAGGAGAAGAACGGTTTCAAAATATTGGAAAAACAAAGCCACAATAAAGTGATTGTATTAACCCATATCCCGCTGTAAATGTGGTGGAAGGTGAAACAATAGGGAGAGAAAAGTAATGAAAGTTGCCAAGCTTGTTTCTGTGTAGTGTGTTGATAGAGCTTTGTGTCCGCTTTTGCATTGTCTTTTTTTTTGTACACGTGGAAACCAAGCAATATGAAATTTGTAATTATCT
This sequence comes from Medauroidea extradentata, assembly GCA_003012365.1. Classification (NCBI taxonomy): domain Eukaryota; kingdom Metazoa; phylum Arthropoda; class Insecta; order Phasmatodea; family Phasmatidae; genus Medauroidea; species Medauroidea extradentata. The sequence continues at coordinate 10,541 of PNEQ01114301.1, forward strand.
TTCTTCCGAATATAGTCAACTATGGTCAGCGTGGAACTACGGCATTCTCGTCCTGCTTGGCCCCATAGTATATAGACAGTTTAGTGCAACAATTAGGCAACTTAGATTTTCCAACTTTAAGTTATCTACCGATGTCTACACTACCCTTATGTTTGTTCCTATTGATGTGTTTATAATTATAAGTGTGGTAATTAGGAGTATTGTAGCAAAACAAATTTTTATTTGAACAAATAACTTAGTGTATGACAAAAGCAATCACAAGTGTTACAAGTAGATATCTCAAGTGACCTAGTTATCTAGTTGTAGCATTAATTACACGACATGATGTTTACAAATCCTGTGTTTTAAAACTCGTGTCCTAAGAAAATATTACAGTATTCTGAAATTTACGAAAACATTTCAGTGAATAGTTAATTACTAAATTTTATGCAAATAACAAACCTTGATAAAAAAAATAGCTGTGGCAATGAGAAACTTTTTTCTTGACTGTCAAAGAAAGTATGCATACGGTAAACGTACTTATATCGTAAGCGGGGATAATTTTGGACACGTGGAGTGAATTTGCAACATTAGCAAAAAATATTTTTCGCGTGCATGAAAGACCTGAATAAGGAAATTTACTAGCGATAAATATCAAATAGTAAATTTCAAGACGACATTTAACTAAAACTTACTCATAGTTCACAATTATTGAAAATAAAAATAGTATAAAAGTGTCACAGAGTCTCTGCACGTGTCCAAAGTAACCCTAAAGAAATAATTATTTATTACATAACGGAATACGAAAAATGCTATGAAAAAGTGTAATAGAGTAGTAAGACTTAGTTCATTATGTACTTTTTTGCATTTAAATTTTATAGCCTATTCTTCAACGTTCTGTCAAACAAATTGTCCTTCAGCAAAATAGTATCGCAGTTATTCTTCGCGAAATATGTGAGTGAATTAACTCTCGCAACAAACTCCAAATTACTTTACGAAAGCATTTCCTGAAAATGTTGAGCTTTATAAATCATAAACATACACCAACTATATTAAAATCAATCATCTTGGATTTAAGCTTAAAACCTGAGAGTTACTGTTTATGTTGTCTGATCACTTGCCTCAAACAACAGCGATCAGGATTCAATTCTCGTAAGGGTCGTCACATTTTGCAAGTGCATTTTCTTGGGGCCTTGACATTTACCACGCTCTTGCAATTAGTTACTACTCTATCCTCATTTAATTCATTTTTCTGACTGTATGGGCAATGGATCTACATCTCTGATGTACCCGTGCCTTTACATTGCATGTTTGTCATATCTGAGACCATATCTGAGGATAAAATACACAATATGGACTGCAATTTTTTTCATTCCAAACCCAGCCATATCAGACCACAGTTTTATTGTTCGATAGGTTCCTCTGGGGGCCGATTAAATATCGCCACCTGCTATTTGCACCGTCGCAGCGCAACGCAAGTGCAGAGCAAGTTAATCGGGTCTTCTATGGCATTACGTGAGTATATAATTCCATTGCAGAGCAACCAGACGCAGCGCAGGTGCAAATTTTGCGTTGCACCCACAAAAGGCGATATTTAGGGCCTGTACTACGACATCGAGTTAAATGTGCGTAATAGCTATCTTCTAGTTAAGCTAACTAATAGTTAAATCAGTCCGCCTGTATTATGAAAGTTTCCATAGTTAAGTTATCTCTGAGATAAGTATACGAAGAATCTGGTTTGGTATTTCGGGAGTTGGCAATAAAAAGCACAATTTTCTAGGACTATTGTATTATGTTATATTGCAAGATTGACTATTATTATCGTCACATGCAATGTTTACTTTTACCACTGTAATATGTATGTGCTACATATTTTGTTCTAGTGTTGACGTACATAAATTGCGAAAAAAAATACCTGCTTCAGTATATATAGAAAATTGTGAAATAAATATTCCCACTAATTTCCTTGCTTGGAGAGGGTATTTTTTAATATCACATCTTCTGCCGACTCGTTTTGACTTGACATTACATTTTATTTAAGAGTGAATTTGTTAGGATTATTTTTTTATTTTCGTAAGATGGGAGGGTTAAACATTTAGTTTAAAGTTTTCGTGAGACTTTTAATGCATTGTTTCTTACCTGACATAATTTGTTTGTTGTATACACATATCACACCTAACCTACCTTAGTGAACATTGAACTTGCAAATCGCCTAGGCTATGTTAAATCTGTGACCATGCATAGTTCTACGATTGCCATGCACATTTGCAACATAAGTACTGAATTATTTATAACTGGCAATTTGACCTACGATTCCCTGAACGACAAAAGTCACATGTATAGTAAGCTACTAAACAATAGGCTTAACTACCATACATACAAAACGAAATGTACACGAAATTCACAAATCAATAACACATATTAACCAATATATTTTCTAAGTATTCACCATCTGTATCGCTCTCAAACATGTCTTGATCTATATTTATTTCACAATATGGAAACAATAACCTCAAAACTGCTAAACAATCACGACGAAAACAAGACAGGGTCGCAATTTCCGAAGCTTAAGTAATAGATAAGTAGCTATCACATCAAACTGCAGTTAACATAACTAGTAGCTAAGAGTTCTAGTTAGCATTATCTACGAGTCATAACACACATTTTTACTCTGACCGAGAGTTAACATTTAACTAAAGGTGTAACTAGAGGTCATGTCCTTAATTGGCCCCCTGATATTACCGCTCGCTGTTTCGTCTGCAACAAACAAAATTAAACAATGTTTTACTATGTATTTTATACATGACGAAAAATGGCCAAGATAAAGACAATACAAACATTAGAAATTATGTTTAGCAAAAAGGTGTACATAATAACACATAATTATTTTTAAAGTTTAATTTTAACAGTTAGTTATTAGTAAGTACAAAGTATACTAAAAGTCTGGAAAAATTCCCGTGTGTGTGTATATATATATATATATATATATATATATATATATATATATATATATATATATATGTGTGTGTGTGTGTGTGTGTGTGTGTGTGTGTGTTAATTAATGACGTTAAAAACTCGGCCAGGCTGTAGAGAATACTAAGACGCGAGTAATATGATATAGGACACTTGGGGGGGGGGGGGCGATTAAATATCGCATTTTATGGATGCAACGCAAAATTTGCGTCTGCGTTGCGTCTGGTTGCGGTGAATTGTAATTATATACTCACGTAATGTCATAGAAGAAGCAATTAACTTGTTCTGCACTTGCGTTGCGCTGTGTCGGTGTAAATAGTAGGTGGTGATATTTAATCGGCCCTTTGGTGTCGCAAATGCTGGGAAGTGCCTTTAAAACAGCACACAAGTTGTGGTATGTGAGGTATAGAATACTACGTTTGAATGGCAACAACTGGCGCATTTCGCGACATTTCCACATTCACTCTAGCTGTTCTCTTGGATTGCGTGTGTATTAGCAGAACCAAAGTACTACATAAATAAATAGTCTGGCAGTGGTAGTATGCAGGTGACGCCAACGAAATCGAACCGATGGGGTTTCAGAGGGAGAATAGTTTTTTTTTTTTTTACATATCTGCGGCCCGTTGAAATCTAAGATATTCACTTTTTACGCACTGGTTGACTTCTTAAATGCAATTACTTGCTAAATCAACACAGATTTTGAGCCTCGCATACCACAACTTATGTGCCATTTTTCAGGCACTTCCTGGCATTTGCGACAAGA
>PNEQ01114301.1:14355-24443 GCA_003012365.1 Medauroidea extradentata
TATATATATATATATATATATATATATATATATATATATATATATATATATATATATCGGAACAAATTCGAAAATAAAATGCAAAACTGTGTGCTTGAACTTTTGTTCAGAATACCATAGCCAATTCAATTTCTTTATCTTTGAAAAAAAAATTAGTTGTCCTGAATTTTTATGAACCTATCACTTAACAAGCAATAACACTTCAACAGGAACATACCAATGTGATAACGAGAACCCGGAATTTTTGGTCATGTTATCGCGCTACGAAAAGGTGCGTAACATACAAATTGCTGGCAAAAAACGTAAAATCATGTAATGTGGAATTTAAATCTTACCTATTAAATTACAACGGAATTTAAATTACATACACCTTATCCTAGGCACGAACACATTGAATAAGCTAGACATTTGATAAAAAAATTTGGTCGTTAGCCTGCCGTCGTCTTAAGGTGGTATACGTAGCCACTTGATAAAATTTTCTTCAAACTTGGCACGTATGGTGTTCTGAAGATCGTTACACAATTCCTCATCTAACTGAGCAGAGAGCCCCAATTGTGTTTAGTATATTTTCTGTCGCTAACGTATGCACGTGCCAGTTGATACTTAACAGCTACACAAGTCCCTCTGTCATTGTCTTGAAACATTACTATATGTTACCGTCCACAGCGGGTTTCTCAAAGTCCGCTGTACATACTTAGGTATGCATAATGTTGCAGTAGAATTTAGAATACTTTGCAATGGAGTTGTAGCACTAATATCTGTGTGGTACGTCTACATCTGTGACTGTCACGGGAGATATTGGATCATAATTTAGTGTAGTCCAAGCTTAAAGTCAAGTAGTAAGGAACCTATAACTGAAGAGAATATGTGTGTAATACCTTCTTCACAATTTTCAAATAATGCGGTTACCTACTATAACAATGCTAGAGACTGACATTTACGAAACAAAGAAATGTACTGTACTTTCACTATTGCCCTATTCTTAATTCCCAGTACGCTAGTAGTTCGAGGTCTAGCTAACTCTAACTAAACGGCAGGTGAGTAGTATTAAAATTGTTGCTACATAACTGTCCTTATGCAACCAGGCTCGATCGGAATGGAGGACTGCATACGTTAAATGAAAAAAAAAAAAAAAAAAAAAAAAAAAAAAGATATATTTATTTCCTAATTTACAACAAACCTCATAAAAATTATCTATGATAACAGTGCAACCAAAAGCTGTATGTGTATAATTCACAACTCTCAGGATCAATATTTACAATAATTATTTACTATTTAACATTTAAAATCCCTACTTTAAGCGTAAGTATAGTTAATAAGTTATACCAAAATAGTGGCTACATGACACAAATAATTGTTCAATTCTAATGTTTCTTTCCAGAAATCTCTCACACTTTACAGAAACAGTCTAACCTGCTCGTCCATCCACACACGCAATGCACCGTCTGAAACACGCTCCACGTGTCCCGCCGCCATGCGGTTTGCCACTCGGTGGCCTCTGTGTACTGATCCCTCGCCTCTCCACTTCTCGTCATCGCAGCACTCGTCTTCGCCACTATCGTCTCCGAGATCGTATACGACACTAACACGCACTTGATGACTGTCTGTCATGCTGTCGCGAGTCGCTTTATATACAACCACGTTTACGCCCAGATTATTCTCACAGCTTGATGATGCGACATGATGCTGCGAAACTTCCAGGCCTTAGTGTTTGATGATGGCTTAGACGCGTGCCCATCAAGGATGGTCGTTGCTCTCCTCCCAGAGAGCCCAGGATGTCAGCCGGAAGAGAAAGGGGCAAACCTCCGTGGCACACTGGCACACGAGAGTGCCAGTAGATTTATTGAGGGGGGGGGGGATGGCTATTCGCATCACCCGCGTACGTCCATGTATAGGCCGTTCACGTTAAAGTGAGCACTTCATTAAGTTTTCTTTCATCCGTTTTGCAGCCATCTTTAGTATTTTTAGTATGAACACTTCCATGTAACTAAAAACCAGTGTAAACTTTTCAAAATTGTCAAAACTTAACAACTATTGCCCCAATTAAATATGTTTTTTTAGTAAATTACAAGTTCTGCTAAAGACTCAGTTTATACTGAACAGCCTAAAGTATCTTTTTACACTATGGTCTTCGAGTTTGTAAGGATGTGACACGTTTATTAGTTGTAGCACTGTTCCAAATGTATCTGGGGACAGGTTTTATAATTCGACATGTTGAAATAGAATCTTTCCCAAAGTCGTATGTGGCCAGTATATATTCATTCAACAGTTCACATCAGTAAGGTGCTGACTGCATGAGAGGTAATTTACAGGGTTAGCATCACATAGCAAACAATACAGACATGGTTGAAACTCATTATGATGTCGATTTCTTGGCTAACTTAGTTGTTCACACTTACTAGATAATGTAACCAACTTAACCATCCCTGTCTCCTCACTGGGCTTTTATTCCTATTTATCCACTAACAATTTCCCCGTTGTTTGGGTGATTCCTTTCAAGCATACATTTACACGTATATTTAGCTATCACAATTGCGTGCCTTCTATCACAGATCGCTTAATTACGTACGAATCTTTGGACTGTTTTGTAGACTCAAGGTTACAGAAATGAAATACTGCTTTACGGGAGCTCTAATTAATGAGCAACAATTAAAACAGTCTCGCAACAGACATTTTAAGGTGCAAAAGAAATGCTGGTAATTTACATAGTTACTATCTCTGTCGCTTGGGACGCTCCTGTAAAAGTTCATTTGTAATCTGATTTTAGTTGAATTTTATCTAATTAATGAATTTGGAGCAACTGAAGACTGAAAAGGATTTGCATGAATGTAAAACACTTACTCAGTGATTTAAGGCAAAATACGCAGATTTTCCAGGAACTATTTAAATATGTAGGTAAATCTATATACCCTAGTTCTCTTGTTGAGGAAACATTTCACTAATTTACAAAGCGAATTGAGCTTACAACGATACGGATGCTACTTTTTCAAAGTACTATATATAATTTAAAAGTGTAAAAAATTGTAAGCAATATTGCGATTTCGGGGAAATTTTTTAAGGAAATTATTGATAATTTTAGGGCATCAATTGCGAACAGATATGAATAAGTAATGCATCCTTGTTTTCAAAGTGTATTTATTCACTTCCCCTGATTCAACACATCTTCTAGTAAACACCATTATCAACACCAACTGCTTTACATGAACATTGCCAAGTTGTGAGAAATTTTAACAGTTTTTATGAAAGTCGTCACAACAGAACACTTTAGATCCATACCTGACCTATCCCCACAACAGATTGCGGTTCCACCAAAAGAGTCCTTGTACAGAACGTAGATTTAATACTTCTTGTGGCTAATCTGTCAGCGGCACGACATTGCGGGGTCTTGCGCTTAGAGGCTATGGTAAGGTGTTACGCGCGTGCTGTTGTAGCTCTTAGCACTCCACACATCTAGACATCGAACGCGCAATAAACGTCCACATAGGCGTGAATCTTAGAGCCTTTGGTTTCTTCGTTACGACGAAAACACCGTGCGCCAGTTTAGCCCCTGCAGGTGGTAGGCTAAAGTGAGCACTTCTAGAACCCTTGTTACTGTTTCCATCCAATTAACTTGTAGTTTCCTTACACTTTTAATATTATCAAAAAAACCTAAGCAATAATCAAAGTGTCCGTTTCTCAAGTTAACGTTTGCAGTCACGGAAAATAATGTTTTTTAATTAAAATCTACAGTGTATTCTTCGAAAGTGCTCACTTTATCACGAACTACCTATATAGTACATAAGGGCAACGGTGCTCAAGTCACGTGCGTTTAGTTGCGTTTATGCCTCAAACCCGCAAATAGCTCCCAGGTAAGCGTTATTTTCTTATGTATTACAATTTTTGTAAAACGTAATAATAGTTTACAGTATGCTATTGTTAGAAAATGAGTAAGAAGCCAATAAAATATTTTATTGCTGTTATTACGTAGTCTAATAATTTACTTCTGCAAAATTCATAATTTATTAATATTTACACGAAAGTAAACTACTCGAATACAATTTGGTGTCTTCAAACAATGTAAAAAATGTGATTTTTGTTGAAATTGACTAATCAAAGAAAATTTAAAATTTCGATTTTCGTATGTACTTAAAATATTATTATTCATACAAGAAATGCTTTCTATATGTGCCACTGATAAAGCTAGTGTCACAAAATTATACAATATCCTCAGAACATGTACTGAGTGGTCATAAAGCAGTAGAACTCGGAGCTTATACACGCATCTAATGGTCAGGAGGAAAGGAACGGTAATAACTATGCTGGCATGTGCACCAACCATCACATCAAACAATATAGGGAAGTCGCTGAAATAGTATGCCGAATACAGTTAGTATTTTATAGATACAGGAGTCTGAAATATTAATTATCAAGTCATTGTGAAAGGATCAACGATTCTCATAAAACTTATACTGTATTTCAAAAACCAGATAATCAGACTTCATGGTTTACTATATTTCTGTAGCTGTAGTTATTGAGCATAAGTAGTTTCGCGTCAAATGGAACATGCGTTACGCGGTATATTGCCATGTATGCTTTAAACGGGACTTCTTATAGAGATCTTACCAACTCTGCTTGTAATATCGGAGTTTGAATGGAAAATAAATATATAAAACAGTATCACCTATACGTGGGTTAGTTTTAAAAATTACCAGTTTGTGTGTACGTAGGTGTGTGCGTATAACGTAAAACTAGCAGTCCACACGTGGCATTGTCCGCATGTTACTTGAAACAGCTGGAACTCTGAACACCTGAGTGGCTGTTTGGCCATCAATAGTTAAGAAAACCAAATTCATGGTTTAGCTTGCTCTGGGTTTATCGAAATGTAACGTCATTTTACCGTTTCATAAGTTTCCAAAATCTTGAAAACACATTTCAAACATTATTCAAGAATCTTATTTGATATGGGAAAAACCTACATAACCTAATGGATCAATGATAAATCAACAAAAAATCTAAAAACTTATATAATCCCTTTTCACAGCCACGACAGGTAGAACATAATGAAACTGATTTAGGTACGGGTGTATCATGCTGAAGCGACAGTAAATTTAATATCTCAAAGGGTCCGATATATATCACAAGGCTAAAGATTAAATTTCGGAACACCCTTTAATCTTATTTAGATTATTTGAAGAGTGTCTCACTGTCGTGAAAACACGACAGTAGCCCGCTGTGTTCAAAATATAGACGGTGCATTGAAAACATATTCCACTCCTTTTCATCATTTTTCCCTTATAAGAAGTCGAATTTGGAAAAATCCTGACATTAATTTTCAGATATACAGGTAAGCAACAATCTTAACAAAAATAACATCTATAGCTAAAAGTACAATGGAATATATAGACAGCGAAATTTGCGTTATTCTTCGCAACAGACTAGAGTCAACTGACACATACTCACCAGAATATCTGTGACGTCATTGCCTATAAGCCTTCGTATATTTGTGTGTCCGCATAATAAGACACTGGGAATGTTACAGTTCTCCTTACACCATTATTTGGAAACACTCCAGGCGCACCACACAAACTTCTGGCCAACACCAGGAGTCAGACGAACACATAGTAACTTGGAGTCTAGTCTGATGACACCTCGACAATTTTTATTGAAAACGCATTTTACAATTTCTTATTTCTTTCGGTCAAAATTTAGAAAATACCCTGAATTTATAATTGGAATATTTTCGTAAACGTCATACTGAAAAAAGAGAATTTCTATGTCTCGAATACTTTCATAATGGAGAAACAATCGAACAAATATTTTACGTCTTCTCACGTCCTGAAGTATCGAATTTCGGAACGTCTTGAAGCTCCGTCGTAGATGTTTGTATAAGTATCAATTGTATGTAAAAATTTCAGCGACAGCCCACTGGGTAGGAGTTACATAGACGATTAATTAAAAACACCTTTTCCCCATTTGACCGATTGGGAGCCAAATTTCAAATAATCTTTGTATCACCTTTTTTGTAGTTACGTAAGAATAATTTTAAGTAACAATCACTGTTGTATCGCGAAGAGATTGGTATGTATAACAAGGAATAATATAAACTACATTTCACGTCATTTTTACGTGCTTAATTGACGAATTCCGAAAAATTCTATAAATACGTTATATGAATATTTATATGAGTTATATTGAATTAAAAATGACGACGATAATTATTCGGCTATGAGCTTTATTGGCAATTCAAAGTAAACAAATGTTATCCCTTTTAAATTCCTTAAGGGACGGATTTTAAAAATCCTTTCTTAGTGGTCGTCTACGCACTTAGGGGGCTCACAATCAATATTTCGCATTTATAGATGTAGTGGATTACACTGTGGCTTGGTATGTGAGTCAGCCAGATAGCGAACAATCGTATACATAGAAAGTTCTTAAAAAATGCTGTGACGGAATGGGTTATTTTCTGATAGTGTGTTTATGAAAATAATTCTAGTTCTAGTATACATTACTATACATTGGACTTGGGATTGATTATCACGTGGCAGTAGTCCTCAAAAATTAATTTTAAATTCTCGAAAGAAAATCTGTGACAAGAACCATAGAGATAGGATTGTTAAGCTTAAAGTGAGTGGCGTGGCAGTTGCAGAGAGAAAGTACTGCGTGTTGCAGAGTCAGCGCTGGACGAGGGTATGTCAGATACCACACACCACCAGGCTGCCAGCCCAGACCCTGACCCTGACTTCCGAGGACCCCAGGGCAATGTGACTGTGGCCCTTGGCAAGGAAGCGGTCCTCACCTGCTCCGTTACCGAGCTAGGACACTACAAGGTCAGCCTGTCATCTGTTACTTCATATATAAACTGGTTTACACTATCATTTCTTTTCCACTTGCTTTTTGTTACTGACTGTCATGTCTTCAAGCCAACATTGCATCCAGCTCCCCTCGCTTACAAACACGTGTTGTTGCTTATAACTATTACAGTTTTAACATACTTCGTTATCTACCTCCTGTAAATCTACCTTCCAAGTGTTTGTTTATTCAAATAATAGTGTATTTTATTTCTATAGCATTACTACATACGTACAACTCTTTTAGCCTCCAGAAAAGCAGTGGTCATGAATACGCGAAAGTATTTCTAAACATGACTTCGCCTTGTCCTGAAATTGCATCATATAAGTCATGGCTTGCTTACCACCACCACATGCGATACTATGAATGTATGAATACGACAGTTAATGGTACTTGTTTGCAGCTGCTATAGCCATAACATACAATTGAAACTCATAGTCTGTTGCAATTGTGTTTTGTTTAATACCTTAACTAATCATGTGTATATAAATATCAATTTTTCACTTTTTATAACAGTTAAATATCCAATATTTAATGAGTCTGCTGTGCGAAGTTCACTTTATAAAGGCATTTGCAATATTGCTGCGTATTTATAACTTTCGTTCAGTGATTGAGAAAGCCATGGAATAACGAAATCAGGATGGCCAAACCCGGCAGTTTATTGCGCGTTTTCCCTAATAAGAGTCAGGATTATTGGTTCTGTTATCAGGGGCTAGGATTATTAGGTTGCTAAGTGAGCTAACCCTAGAGTGGGTCACGTTGAGTTAACCACGTGAGAAACAGTTTTCAATCGAACGTATCCCTATCACTTATAACGGCAATCCCTGCATCACATTTATAGTGATATGGAAACGTACGTTGGCAGGGAATTATTATCGCTTAAATTCTAAAGGGTTACAAAGTATGAGTGGAATATGTGATATGAAAACTAACTCATAGAGAGCACAACCAGTGAGAATTCTGCACTCGATTACATTTTACCTGAATCCTGGTGCCATTGCATGATCCTAGCGGGTTAAGTTTTCGCATTTAAATTACTGGAGCCTCAATGTTAAGGCGGAACTTGCAACGTAGTAGGCCAGGTGTGTTTATACTCTTGAGGATTTCCGTATGATAACTGACTTCATCATCCATCTTTACCACTCAGTATATAGATTTTTACTCAGTTTATACCGATTCGATCAGCTTTAGCAGAGTGTCATTAATTTCATCAGCCTTCTTGTTCTTGCGTGTTAGAATAGCACTTTCGCAAAGATAGTTCACAGATTTCTTCCCAATGTGGGACATCAAGGTAACAGCGATACCAGAAGATGCAACAGCTAGGGTGATGCCATGACTACTTCTTATCTATGTCGGAAGCATGTATGTGAGAAAGTACTTCTAGTGTCACCAGGACCATTTAGAAAACGTAGATACCTAAATCCTAATTGAACGCTTTCCAGAACCTAAGGGTAGACAGAGAGCTGTTCTTTTGTAAGAGATGTTACCCCATTGGTCACCACTTGCACTATGGTATAGTATGTCATAACTGGTTTCCGTCAGATAGACTTAGGATGGTTCACCCTGCTACAGGTTACAAAGTTCAGTGTTATAAGAGACCACAACCGCAGCTTGTTGAGCTAGTATCGGTAATGGCGTAATTGGACCGGCGCTTATTGAGAGAACTTTGTCCCCAGGCTATGTTGGAATTTACACGCGAAGTTCTGTTTATAAACGTCAGCATGAAATAGTCTCCTTACATATATCAGTGATACTAACGGGGAAATTGTCCCCTGCCAAACTCTTTCGTAATAAATTATGTTATCTCCCTAATCTGTAGTATAATAAGCCATAGATGAACAATGTTACTTGATGGTGGTAAGAGGGTTTTATGGATTACGAGCCGATGGAGAAGGAGTGAAGGGACAACACAACATTCATCCCGGAGCAGGGATTCGTCCCTAATGACCTCTCCAACCGGTACCTAACCCACCCACCATGCTACAGAGGTCGGCTATGCTCGTTGATATACATATATATGTGTGTGTGTGTGTTTATTTAATTATTTACATAAAGGTGAGATTTTTAAATGCTTGTTGCAATGGGAGTTTACAGTTGAAATTTATGGTTTGTGGACATACGCCATTGCTCATGTTTTGTTGACCAAACGTGTATTGAAAAACAAAGTGACTAAATACAAATAAAAAACACAAAAGACACAGAAAACGTAAGAAAAATAATCCCAGAGGAACTTCATCAGTTTTTTTATTTTTATTATTTTTTAGCAAGAATTCTAACAAGATTGAATTCAGTCAATAGTTTGATAACACCTAAACACTAAAGACAGACACAAAGAAAAACCTGATTCCCAATGTGAGAAAAGATGGAAAAAATGCATAAATAGTGGACAGTGTGCAACAAATAAAAAGCAAGACGCAACCCAAGTTAAAATCAACGAAAAAATGCAACGTTTCGGGGATAGATCTCAAAATAAAAAAATTGAAAAACCTGACGAGGTTCCTCCGGGATTGTTTTGCTTACGTTTTCTGTGCCTTTTTGTGTATTTTGTTTGTATTTTGTCACTTTGTTTTCCAATACATGTTTGGTCAACAGAACATGAGTAATGGCGTATGTCCACAAACCAATAAATTCCAACTATTTACACAAAGTTTTCCAATTAAACGTGTTGGTTCTTTATTTGGAATTCTATAATGAATATTTTATTGTAAGTATTCAAATGGGATTAAGAATCTGTTAAAGATTAATTCTTTAACTATTAGGTAAACGTTATTAAAATTTAATAGAAAATAATTTTAAAAAAAGCGTCAGAGAGGAAAATGGATCGTTGATTCAGACAGGAGAAAATGTTATGTGAAACAAAATTTTCAGTACTGCAACTTCTTATGGAAGTACTAGATGACGACTTTTTGATGTCGGTTAACAGCAGTGAAAATACTGCTTTTAAATCACGTCTGCCATTACATTTAATTAGTTGATGTAATAGTTATGTAGGTCCAATTTAAAATTGTAATTATTTATAGTATAAAACTAAAAATGATGAATATAGTAGACTTCGCTTAACCGTGTAACATAGCATTTTGTCCAATGTTACAGATGCGTATAAATTTCAATTTATTTGTCAATTAACCTAGGTATTTACTATTCTATGACCATAGTTACCACGTGCCAGGAAGAATGTAAGTTTTAATTGTCTATGTATTGAATGTATAAGGTATTGTGGTTTTGAGACTTTAATGACTTCTACAGCTTTTATATCTATG
>PNEQ01114302.1:0-14851 GCA_003012365.1 Medauroidea extradentata
ATATTCATATTTTATAGTGTTTTATACTGGCCTATCATAGGGTCCCACAGACCCCTCACAATCAATACTGAAGTTAAAATGGATGACAATATGTTACATATGACAATAAAGGCCCCTTCATTACAATCAATCATCATAATTAACCTAAACTGCATTAATTTATATATATAAAAGTATCAATAAAATAGGACCGTCACAAATAATAATAAAGAAACCGACATCGAAAAAACCATCAAGTATATTGTTTCCAAATTTGCCGCACGTAGCGGTGTTTTATAACGTTCGAATCTATCCACTCTAAATTCTCAAACCATAAATATGTAAAAGCTTCGTTTCGGACACTGTATTTCAAATATGTCGGTTTTTTGGTCCGACATTTTAGACTCGTTAAATTATATTGACCTTTAGAAGTAAAATAATTATATGCACTTTACACACAGCAGTAGCATTGTAGTTAGATGCAATATGATGATTAAAAAGTCACGAACGTTGAGCGTAGATGTGATAATAATTGATGATAGTACTTTACGGGTTCCAAGTTTGTTGAGGTCAGAAAGTTCATCGAGTTAATACGGTTTAATCGTGTAACCTCGCAAACATGTCTAGCTTTAAACACGATTAGAATGTATTTAACTGAAAAGGGTTTAGATCTCTTGTGTAACCCTTAGTCTAACATGCCGAAATACTATTATATTCGTCAACGTGTTTGTCAGTCCGTGTTGGGTTTTAAAGTAATCCACGACTAATTTCATAAGCCGGCATCTTTTCGTAATGCTTTGTGTGCCGCTTGATGTCACATGCTCATTTGTTTGTTTATTTTGTTGTGTCTAGTTTGCCTTTTCATAGGGGTAACTGTATGTATATATATATATATATATATATATATATATATATATATATATATATATATATATATATATATTTTTTTTTTTGGCAAAGTTACTCCACCCCAACACTGTTAATTTCTTTAATAGTCTGTGAAATTGTAATAGAAGTAAACCGTTTAATATTTTATAATTTTCAGGCAATTGTTTATGTGCAGTTTTTGCAGTATTGTATAACTATGGAACAATTCTTGTGTAATACTTCTGACCTGTCTTTACTCTATTGGTTTACCCTTCCTGGACCTCCTAGGTTGGTTGGTGAAGTTTGGAGGAATTCCACCGAACAGTACACTTGGTACGCTAATTCATGTAATAACAAACCAGCCAAAGGAAAATATAGGTACATTCTGATCTGGATCTAAAGCCCTGAAATATAATATACTTAACGCATGTTTAATTTTTCAGTCTCCTCCCTATTGTTACAATCACTAACACTTAAATGTTGCTTGCTGTGTTACTTGATGTAGTCAGCGGGAAATTAGGTTTGCTGATTGCATAAATATATATTTTATAGTTTGTCCATTGAAAAGTCAAAAGCATTTTCGCTAATGATACCGAATGCTACGATTTTTTTTCTATCTCTGAACTTTATATGTTTGTCCGGCTGCGCTTTTGCTGTACAATTCGAGTGAGGCATTATTTGTATTCTTTACTACTTAAAAAAACACTTCTCTTCACAAAATGTATCTTAGATAACATTTAAGCAAATTAAATATCAGGCAGCTAACTGTGGGGAAACTAGCTTGCTGTTTGATTTGGTTTAAACAATCAGTCTAAGCTTAGTATTGAGTCCTACTTTATAGTAGATAGAAAATGTAGGTTCTGAGACAGATGGTTGTTGGCAGTGGTGCTGGGATGCCATGGTCGGCCATACTGGATCTGCCATTTTTCTTTTCTCAAAACTGTACCGTCAACAACAAAAAACATAACAAATTTCAATCACCAATGCAGAGCTAGCAATCCACAATGTGGAGCAATGCGGATCAATGGCGTGGAATTGACCTCCGCATTGTGTTTTTTTTGTGTTTATTACACAATATTATTTAATTCGGCCTCCATTTGGGGTAATGAATTCTATTAGGGGATCGTCGCTTGGCTGATGTAATGCCAAAAATCTTATAAGCATATTACTAATTTGGTGAATTTGCCATGGCCTCTATATTGACAGCATATTTTCATTTATTAGGCATTTTAGAAATTTAGCCTTCGCATAGGTAAACTGACGTAAAGATGTTTCTGATGTTAGCCACCAGATTTCGGGTATCTGATTTCTGCTGCTGGTCACAAAAATATTCGGCCATTTTTTCTGCCATAGTTTAGAAACTTTTGTAAGTAAATGAATAAATATATTTGACAAAGTACTTATGAAAAGAGGAAGGGCGTTACTGTAGTTAAAACGACTGGCTTCAATGAACTCAGCTGCCAGAAATTGCAAACTCATTAAACCTTTGGCTTGTGTGAGATTACGAATGTGTTCTGCAATCTTGAAACCACCCTGGCGAAGTTGCTCCAAGAGAATGCATGGAATTCCCGACGCGTGATGAGCCCTGCTGGTCGTATAAAACAAAATAATTTACGTGAAAAAAGGAACTTGAAACATGGATCATATTGCAAGCAAGAAAATGACTAAATACATCATCATAGCTCACAGAAATTTATTTTCTATATTTCTCCAACACTTCACGGCTCGTAAAATAAAAACTTTGTTGGGGAAATATAAGTAGTACTTGAGAATTTAGAAATATAAAGGTTTAGTAACATACTTGATAATTTTAGTTACTCTTGTATGAATAATAGCTGCTAACATAGTTTCTAAAATAATACTTAATTAAAAATGCCATTCAATAACAATAGTATGCTTCTGACGGTAAATATAGTTGTAATTTTAACATTTACAAAATATTAAATGCCTGCATTTATATTTTTATATTTTTTTTGAAAGAGACGTTTGAATTTGCATTCATAAATTCAAGTATAATATGTGCTAACCACAGAACCAAATCACATTACAGCACTTTAAATTCTACTTTATTAAATATTTAGACATAAACACAGTGTGCTTTGAAATATAGTAGCAATTTAATGTTTGTAGAAAAAATTTTATACAAAATTTCTTTACGTTTTTATAGACGTTGTATTTTCTGGCAAGCTACTATTCGCGAAATTTGAATCATGTTACTTGTTATGCTCATAAAGAGTTGTAAACGGAAAATGCTGTCATAACAAAAAAAACAATTTTCAAGTTTAATTAATCAGATGCGAATGAAACATAATTTGCTTTAGTAAAACGTAATATTCAATGCATAAAAAATAAGTACTTGAACTTGTTTACTAATGTACACATATTTACCGCTTATAACATGGTGCACAAGTGTAGTACTTACATTTACAAGCGTATACTCGTTTTAAAGGGCCAGCAGACGCAAATAAAGTCGTTTAAACTCTGAGTATAAATATCCTCGAAAAAGCTTCTCTCCGCACGATGTAATACCAACAGACGTCTGTGAACGACTTAATCAAATTTTCCTAACATGTATGTATATATATATATATATATATATATATACACACACACACACCTCCAAGGGAGAGAATATTTTACCTCCACTG
The DNA here is from genome assembly GCA_003012365.1 of Medauroidea extradentata. Classification (NCBI taxonomy): domain Eukaryota; kingdom Metazoa; phylum Arthropoda; class Insecta; order Phasmatodea; family Phasmatidae; genus Medauroidea; species Medauroidea extradentata. Next base: position 3,495 of record PNEQ01114302.1, read on the forward strand.
TTAACTGGTATAGCGCTACATTTTTCATGATGCTGAACATTTCACATAAACTTCGTACTGAATAGGCTGGTACATAAAAATTCCTTACAATACCAGGAACAAAAGTTTTCACAGTATTTCAGAGACGCCTCCCTCACACCACTGACATGTGATAAATGTGCTATGGCAACATCTTATCTTGTTTCAAGTAGTCTCAGCATTTCTCCGAGTCACCTGCAATGCAATTCCTTCTGTTCAGTTGTAACAAAAGAGCGAGCTCTCAGGAAATTACTATGCCTACTTCTTTGTTCGCCAGAGAGCAAGTGTGATCGGCGCGAAGTGGTAAAGGACTGTCCCTTAAATCACCTCATAATGCCACCCCCCTTTTTTTCCTCTGCTGCGAGCACATGAATACTTACTAGAAAAGTGCAGAAAAAACTATTACCCACCAGTTATCGTATTGTCAAACTAGATTTTCTCTGCTTGGCAGACGCCAGGTAGGGTTCAGTATTTTATGACAGAATGTTGTTAATGAGACCTGGTAGTCTCGACAAAGTGTTAGAAAATTATAACTTAGCTGTACTTAAGTCCCCTTTTCATCTTTAGTGTGCATGTACTTGCAAGACATGGGGAAGGAAAAACCATTACTCACTATTCGTATTTTTTGTCACACATTAATTTGTTCTATCTGGCTCACGCTAGGAAGGCAGTTGTGTACAATAATTCGTATCAGAATGTAAAAAAATGTGTAGGCTCTTGGCAAAATGTCCCCTACAAACTATGGGAAAGTAGTCGCCCATTACTTAACAGTCAATTCAACCTAAGTTCACCTTTTGTTTCTTTGTAATCGTTTACCTGCTATGTGTGTGAAAGGAAATGCCCCTTTGACACATTTGAATTGGTTCTATCTTGGTGGCACTAGGGAAGCAGCTGTGCACAATGTTTCATGTCAGAATGTTATATTTGAGGAGGATGGTCGTTAATTACTAAACTGTCACTTCAGTTCCCCTTTGTGAAACTACCTGATTTATATTTTAAAAAAATCATGTCGTCCCCAGAACCACACTGAAATTAAAAAATAAATATTTTTACATGTCTATACAATTTAAGGCTACAAACTAGTAGCATGGAGACTTTGGTTGGGATTAAAATATAATTTATAAATATTCATTTTATAGATAATTCTCGGTATAAGTATTGACATATTTTGCTTTTTGTATTTTTTGTTTATATTTTTCTTTTAAAGGCATCAAAATCTTATTACAATTTTAAATATTTGAAGTAAATTTCGTTAGTTACATTTACACCCAATCACATGCAGTGGCGATATGCAGCTGGTGGCATCTGCAAACTGCAAATTTTGCTACATGAATTTTTGCTGATCAGTTGATGCCCAAAGATACGAAGGAAGGTGTGTTTTAAAACCAGACGAAGAATTCGTTTACCTGTGGTGAGTGTGGAACTACATATTCGCCAGCTGTTAAATTAAAGGCCAACAGCGAGAAGTGTTAGGGAGCAGCAGCATCCCCAACCTGCAAAGAAGATGAAAGTGATGTTACCAGCTCAACAGCCACAGCAGCCGAAACAACAGAACAGAGAACAGCCCAGCCGAAGATTGTTGAAAGAACTGGCCAGCCAACCAATTTCGTTTTTTCTGGCCGAAACTGCATTCAAAAGGAATATGTAGCAGAAAACAACAACGATCAGGCAAAGGATATTTTCACATATTTGATTTCTATGTTGAATAACATAATAGGACAACTGAAGCATTGAGTTCTAGAACATGGGACAAATAAGTTCAATTTATTTCTGGAATACACGAAGCCTGAGCCACATGAAGACTAAGAAACAAAGCATGCCTTCAAGACAAAGAATATGCCGCTGTACCCTTAAACTGACATCGATGCAATAGCGACAACCTGTATTGAAAAGGTGGCAGTGAAGAATATTTTATGTGTCGAGGAACCTCTGCATGCCTTAAGCTACGTTGACCTGCCACCTACCATCAGTGCAAAGAAGGCCACCTTTAACCGACAAAATAATGAGCAGCAATTATTCAGGTGGGCACTACTGGCACGATGTTAGTGCGGAAAATCCAGAACATGTAAATGAACGATAACATCAGCTAGAAGACGAACACAATTTTGATGGTATTTTATTCCCCACGCAGCTCAATAAGATCAAATTTTTAAAAATAAAACTTTCGCTGTTTTTGTAAATATGTACTACCTAAATGAAGAAACACAATGTGATCCTGCTGAAAGTGACAAATGAAGAAAGACCTGGCCATTTCGATCTGCTGCTGATTTCCACAGATGACAACAACCACTAAAAATACATCAGGAATTATTTTAGACTGGAAAGAGTACAGTTGAAAGGGCGTAAAAGAAAAATTCCATATCTGCGAGATTCTTCACAACATAGTATGACGTCCTGCAAGTGATAGAAAAATAGGACACGAAATTCTTGATGATCATAAGTAGTACATTCCTCATTTCCATACCAAAATAGAGATGCAATGCTATGATGAGACGGAAGCAGACCAATTTTAAAATATGAACACTACCAGAACATGGACAAGCTACAAATAGTTGTTTATGCAGACTTTTGAGGCGATTTTGATACTAGTGTACACAAGTCAGCCAGATTCAAATGTCTCAAAACATTTTTTGCATAAAAAGCATGATGCGTATAGTTATTGTTTTCATGCGAAAGTTGACAAAAATAGCATCCCTACCAGCAAAACATCAAGCCTACCAGCAGAGCCCAAAATATACTAGGGTGAAGATGTAGGCAAAATGCTAATGTAAGAAATTGTGGCCGTTGGAAAACAAGTGAAAGACGTCTACGAGACCAGTAAGCAGATGAAACCACTTACGCAAACCTGGAAATACACAATTATCTGGCTACTAAAACCTACTGTTTCTGTTCAACTGCATTAAGCAAGACCAACTGGAAAGTCCACAATCACGACAATTTCACAGGCAATTATATTGGTGCCGCCTGTATTGAATACAACAAACTCTGCCATTGCCAAAGAAGCTGCCAGTTTTATTTCACAACCTCGCCTATGATGATCATTTTGCAATAAAGCATCGTAAATATATGCCTAATTATTATACTACACACAGCGGAGAAGCTCATTTCATGCTAAAAGTCACTGGGAGACAAATACACACAGCTATTTATTTATATCTAAAAATTCATGGGAGCAAGTCTTGCCACCCTGGTCGTAAACATGAACAAATAAAAATTTATAAACACTGAAAAGTTTTTCTCGCTTTATCAGCTGGAGTTGGTAGTGCACAAAGGAGTTTTTCCTTACGATCATGTACTTTCGTTGGGGAAATTGGATGAGAAGCAGCTGCCACTAGAGAATGATTTCTTCAACCACCTGGCAGACATCAGCATTGATGAAGAAGATTACCAATACACACAACATGTCTGGAACAAGTTCAGCTTCAATACACTAAGGAATTATGCCGAGGTATACATGAAGACTGGCGTTTTACCGATGACTGAAGTCTTTGAGAAGTTCAGAAATCTCTGCCTCGTTGCTTACGGGCTCGCACGTGTGCACTATTTAAGTGTCCCAGGCTTCTCTTTTCATGGAACGTTGAAGCACACAAAGGTACAACTTGAATTTATGACTGGCTACGATAAGTATCTATTTATAAAATGGGGCAAAGAGGTGGTGTGGCACAGTGTGTGAAGTGGCACTGCATCATCAACAATAAGAATATTTCAGATACATATGATGTTAGTAAGATATCAGTCTACTTCAAGTACGTAGATGCTAGCAACATGTATATGTGGGCAATATATCTGCCACTCCCTTACATGATTTTCAGTGGGTGGGTACAGACATCGACATTGCATCCATACTCAATGATGAACTGTACTGCTATATTTTCGAAGTAGATGTAAAATATCCAACATCACTCTATGAAGACGACTGAGATCTGCCATTCCTGCCACTCAACAGTGCCCACCTGGATCGACGATGATGAAATTGTTGATAATGATGGAAAACTAATACAACTACATAATTAACTATGTAAATTTGAAACACGCCATCGATCACGAACTCAAGATTGCCGAAATTTACAGTGTGTTGTAGTTAAAAAAAAAGAAGCGTGGCTCCAACCCTTCATTCTGCTAAAAACATGGAATCACTAAGCGAGACACAACAAGTTCGAGAAATATTTCTACAAGTTATTGAACGTCTTTTTTTGTAAAGCTGATGGAGAATTTACGGAAAAGGTAGGTTATGAAACTAGTATGGAAAGAACAGTGCCTCTAAAAACAAGTAGCAAAGCCGACCTTCAAGTGTATATATATATATATATATATATATATATATATATATATATATAACTGTGATGAAAATATACCGTTAATGGAAATGAAGAATGAAGCAATAATGCTAAACAAACAATTTTACCCAGACAGGATTTGGTGATTATTTTGACAACAGTCAAGGAAAAAAAAGAGTTAAGATGCAGGAAGAAGCTGCTTTGTAGGGGAAAATAAAGACTGAAGATGTGTACACGAAACTATCACTTGGGCCTTCAGTCATCGATCATCACTGACGACAGTCAAGAAAAAAGAGTCAAGATAAATTAAGAAGATGCTGCTATGAAGGCAAAAATCAATAATGAAGGTATGTATATGAAACTGTCACAAGAGTTAACCAACTATCCCGAACGACGCTTAAGTGAGTAAGAGATTTTGGTCAGCGCTTAACATCGAGGTCTTTAGTGCTGTGAGTGGTGACATGAAGTGAGTATGAAGCAGTGCCGGAATGAAGGGCAGGGGAAACAGGAGATCCCCGAGAAGACCCGCCGACCAATGGCATCGTCCGGCGCGATTCCCACATGCGAAAATCCGGGGACCGACCCTACCGGGAATCGAATCCGGATCGCCTTGTTGGGAGGCGAATGATCTGACCATTCGGCCACCGCGACCCAACGACACTTAAGAAAGAAGAGTCAAGGAGCACGAAGAAGATGCAGGTAACGTACAAGACTGGAAATAAAAAATTCTATCATATGTAACTATTTACAAAAATGTTTTAATAAATTTTTTTTTAAATTCTCAATGTTTTACTTGCTTAATTATTATTTTAATACAAGAAGTAAAATCACAACGTAGGAAACAAGGTGTATAAATGTTTTCGTGCTATAGGCCGATGTATTTAAATAAATATACGTCTATGTGACTGCATGCCAAACTAGAAACTTAAGAATTTTTAAATTGGTATGACCAGAGTTTATAAATACTAGGAATTCAAGTATTAACGATATCTACTTCATCCATACACCTCATTTTAACTTTGGAAGATACAGAAAGTTTTCATAGCTCAGCTTGGTTAGGTCAAATTTAACCTAACACAATGTTCGACAGTTCGAATCCAACAACCACCAAGCTTTTTTTTTTAAATGTGTCGAGAGTAAAGAAACAAGGATAAGTTTCCCACACACATATTACAGAATGTCATCTGTACTAACAGTATGCGGCTGGCAACCATCAACCGTTACAAATATGATCGACACAAGCTTTACTTACCCCGACTTGAGAAACTGAACAGACACTAGCACACCCAAGCAGGCAACATGCAAAACAAATGGAAGACACCCAGTGGCACGAACAAGATTGCGGAAAATACATTTAGTGGCCAGCAGCATAAACAAGATACTTGACATACCCATCAGTTTATCTATGCGAAGGCTATGAAGCTCTTCCAGGTCACATAAAATGTCTAACAAATGAAAATATGCTACCCAATATATAGACCATTGCCGATTCACCGATTTAGTGACAGGCTCATAAGATAGCTACCATGACATCATCCAAGCGATGATCCTCCTCTAGAACCTATAATTCCAAACACAGGCCTAATTGATTCATAACTGTACGATAAACACTCTAATCCCAAAAATAACCGCTATCTAAACATGTATCCACTTTGTTCTGTTTTGTGGATTGCTAGCTTCGCGTTATGGATCGACATTTTTTTTTTGATGGTGGTAAAATTTTGAAGTTAATTCGGGAAATTTTAAAAGAGAAACTGGAAATTTTCATTTATTTTGAAGGGAAAACGGGACTTTTGTAGATAAAAAAATAAAAAAACATGAGGGGAAAAGAGAAAAATTGCGAATTCAAGATGGCTAATAATGGCGCCGCAGCACCACTACAAACAGCCGTCTGACCCAGAACCAACATTTTCTATCTACTTCTTGCGTCGTTATATAGACGTCTCGCTAATTAATTTTTAATTATTCAGATCATGTCCTTGGTTTTAGAGTAAATCACATCATTATGTGTGGCAACATGGTAGCAGCAAGTTCAATAATTCCTTAGATAACTTAATTTACGTTCCGTCTACTTCTGGAACAGAGTAAAACCCAGATCTATGTTTCCAACAACTTTGGTTCACTATAAGTTTTTGGAAATTGTATTATCGTAAATTGTAGATGGTCAAGCGGTACCAAAAACAAACATATGGATATTTTTGCAATATTAAATTCAGGAAATAACGGATACAGATTGTTTTTGAGAGGCTAGGTCTAACATTGAAGGAATGACGGAAAATTCCAAAAAAAAAAAAAAAGCGAAATAGGTTGGGTAATGGTAGGCTGGAAATGGCTTAGCTAAGAATAATACGATTAATAGAGGCACCAGTATTTCGCGTAATCATCTGGCATCAGCCTAGACTTCACAGACCCATATACACTCTGGTCATATACTTATATCCGTTGGCTCCTGTATGTTCAAGAGGGTACCACGTGATATCACCACGAATTGTTTCCCTATTTATTACTGGCTTTCAGTCGTCAAATATGTGTCAAAACTACTGTCGTCTAATCAGAGAACTGACAGTAAAGTATATGTTATTGATGTTCAACCTGGCCGTGAACCAATAAGTGAAATAATCGTATCTTTGACGATTAATGAAAAGCGTGCCAAAAGATTCTGTCCTGGGTTACGCCACGAAACATTGTTTCGATTGTTCACTTAGAATAATTTTCCGTAACTGCTTCAAAACAGTTTATTATTTAGACGATGTTTGATAAATACTTGCCTCATGGCCGAGATTAAAGAGGATCAAACCTTGACAACAAGCGACACCTCTGAAGTCGACGCGTTCAGACAAGAAAACTGCCACCCATACGTTGTACCAATTTAGCTAAACCCTACCAGATAACCAACTAACTATAATTCAACAGTAATCTCTTCCATAACCATGTTAACAAAAATTTAACATTATATTTTACATTAAATAATATGGCATTTTATATTTAATCTTGCCAAGGTGCTAAAGTTAAGGAATGGTGTTGTGTTACTTTTTTCCTTCTCATATTATTTTGGCTTATAATTTATGGCGTATTATGAATTCTTATCCGGAAAGTATTTTTTTTTTTTTTCAGTTAGGATTGGGGTGGTGTATAGAGTTGTACTAGTATCTTTCATTAAGGAGTTATACAGTACATGACAACAAAGACAACGAAAAGTTTTACCTAGGTTATTGTCTCTGCAGTGTATGTACATTATTTTGCAGCCAGTGTTCCGGCAGTTCAGACAGGCCGATGGCCTTGCAGTCAGGACAGGAATGTGAGGGGGGATGTGGTGGTGGATGCGATCGTGTTGACGGGTAGTCATTCACCATTGCTGTTTATGGTATTTTCGGTGCATTGAACATTTCTGTTGCTACATTTCCCCCAGTCCCCTGTTTCTCCGTAGACCACGGTCGTAGAAGAACAGGCCATGACACTCGCCTATCTTCCAATGTATTTTGCTTGACCCCCTTGTTGTTTGGTTGTAGTTCGTCAAGTAACCGATAATATTGTGTTTTATTGGCGCTTCAGTTAGGGCGGTCGGACTCAAACTCCGCCCACATTTTTCCATTGTTAAATTTATAAAATAAATCAAGATTGCTGGAGCCTTTTCTTAAATTTGTGAGCGACGGAAGTATTTCATAAATTGATAATAATAAGTTTCGATAAATTCTTTGTCTTAGCGGAAAGGAAGTGGGCGGAGTTTGAGTCCGACCGCCCTAACTGAAGCGCCAATAAAACAAAACATTCTCGGTAATTTGGTGAACTGCAGCCAAACAACAAGGGGGTCAAGTTTCCAGGCGAATGTCCAGACCTGTTCTTCTACGACCGTGTCCGTGAACTTCTATCATCAGGGCAGGCACCCAGGAAATGTGTGTAGTGCAGTACATTCCAGCCCAGTCGTTTACCGCTGTTACACAGAACAGATACCGTGATATAGAACAGTGCTTAGTATCGCGAACCTTGAGCGACAATGACAGTGAAAGTTTTGTGACGAGTATTTTCGATGCGCGGTTGTTCTTGCGTGGAAGGTTCTGGAGATGCAGTGTTTACAAGAGCCAGTCGTGTTGCATCGGGTTGTTGTTTGAATCCGGGTTTGGATTTCGGGTTGTTTGGCTGCTAAGAGTTGTGTGCACGATCAGAATGGCGAGGCTCCCGATGAGCTTCGCGTAAGACAAGTATAGACTGTTATGCCGAATTAGGTACAAATTTTTAAAGTAAAGTAACATGAAATGATAGTTTGACAGCCATTCTGATAGGCTTAGCTCGATTAAAACATTTAATAATGTAATAGTTAAAATTTAGGGCATTATGTCGTACAGGGACAAAAGGCCACATCATTAACTCGGACGAGTAAAATTTAAATTAAAAGAAAGTTTTCCAAACTCGGTACGCGGTTTGGGGCGTACAATGATGGGAACGAACCCTTCTTTCACGAGCTGTCCTGAGGCTGGATGAGTCGTCGCTGGAAACTTGCGTCTGAACAATGAGTATTCCTTTTTTTTTTTAACATTTATTTATTTAATTTCTCTCTTAAATTTATTGTAAATAAGAGGTATGGTTTAGTTTTGAATATTTTGATGTTGGCCGAAGATATCTTTGTGTACTAATTTCGATTATTGCAGGACAATAAATATTCATTGCAGGTTAACTGTTTTTCAGTTATTTATGTAACTGGCTATTCTGACAAGCAGTCTACGTTCAGAGTAATACATATTTACGTTAACAATCCTAATTATAGTATTTATTGGAACATTTATTTTCTTCTACTCACTTCTGCATCTAACACTTAATGTACCTAAAATATACTTCTATTTTATACTTTCATTTTTGCTCAAGTATTTAATTTCGTCATTTGTAATAAATTATCAGTATTTCGAAAAATCTACATCTTACTCCAAATTTTACGCAGTAGTCCCTCAGCCTTAAAAATGGTATAATAACTTTTACTAGCACCTTTCATCCCTTTGACATTAACGCAAAGGTGATAATTAATAATGTAGGTAGGGGACATAAGCCACACTGTGAAAAACTGGGAAACACGTCCCGTGCAGGGCGTAAACTATGTAGATACCTGGTACAGACTTATTTTATTAGATTACGCCATGCAAGTATAGCTTAAGTATTAGTTAGATGGTGTGAAGGTTCAATTAATCCCACCGTAACTATATCCTGCTAGGCTACAAGGCGTAGTTGATTTGGAGTGCTGACGAATGTACTTATTAACGCAGTAGGAGTTTTTTTATGTCTTTCTTATTCTAAAGACGAACTACACCTGCATTTGTTTTGAGGAATTTATCAATTACTGTCTGAGACTTTAACTTAGTTACTTAAAAATTTGAGTTTCTCATTTTATTTTGTTTATTTATTATTCTACTGTCAAATTAAAAAATGTATTATAAAATTTTCTCAACCACGTAGTCTGTAATCTATCTTCCAGTATCGCGCACTCTGTCATCGTCATTTTCAGGTTTTTCAGTAATTATTACTGTTTATATTTGATTTAAGATCCTGACAATATTTTAACTAAACGCATGCTGTATAATAAAATAGGTCAATCGAAAATATTTTGAGAAATTTGAATGATTTCTGCCATAGGTTAGTATTAATAAACTGAACCTTTCATAAAGACATTCGCTCGCTTTGGCTCATAAAAAGATTTAGTTTATAATACGAAAATCTTACCGATAAAACGAAAGGTAAAACATTACACGCGATATATAATCTTAACCTAGATACAAGGTAAGAAGCCCACCTCTTGTTTAATGTTCTTCTCGGCTCTGGTGGTGACACCGAGAATATTTACTCCCGCGATCCTCGGTCGGAGACCATCGTCTTCTAGAAAGGCGACAATGGATATCTTCTGCGCAAAGAACTCCGTATATAAGTGGCGTATCTCCTTCATGCTGACCAAATCACTGATGATGTTTAGACCCTTGTCGAGTGGCTCGTACTTCGAGAAGTGCTGCTCCATGAAGTCCATGACATCATCTTCGCGGTCCTTGGGAATATCCTGGATAACGAAGGATGGTACCTTTCCATTTACAGGTTTCCTACCGACAACACGTCTCCATACTCTAGGATGTGGCACAGAGTCGGACCTCTTCCAGCTGGGCATTGTACTTCTTACCAAGTGGACTCTTTGAAATCGCCTGCAAAACAATTCAAGATGTAAGGAACCAACAGTCCAAACTTCGTGGGGTGAATTCAAATGGAAAATAAAGTAGACATTGTGTGATTGGCTTTCAAGCCAAGTGAATATTACTAAAGTCGAGCCTTTGAGAATGGAGTAAGAAGTCAGTATTTTGCAAAAATTTCTAATAAGGTGAGGAGTTAAATTACGACTCAGTTAAATATTCAATCTAAAAATTGCACTTTTACAAGAAAAAACCTTGGAAACCCAAATGCCAAGGTATTACTTTCTATAACCCCAAAAGGTTTCTTTGTACAAAAATACAAAGCGTATGTTTGTAATATAAGTTATTGTCTTGTATTTGTACTAACAATAAGAAAAATATCTGAATTATTTATTTAATCATGTTAATTAAAATAAAGTTATTTAGGAACAAACATCAAAAAATAATTTGTTATGATCATAAATGTTTTTTGGACATAAACCATTGCGGGCGAATGAGGTCGTGTTGCAGAAAATCCCACAATAAAACAAAAAATAATAAACAAAGGAAAAAGGCCAGCTAGCTATAGTCAACATACATAAAACATGCAGATAATTCCTGAATGGAATTACTACTTTTTCGTCTGCCTTTTTTTTTTTTTTTTTGTCGTCCTTCTCCAGTCGACTGCAGGCAATTAAGTTGGCGTCTGAGTTCCCTAGTGCTCTTATCAGGGGGCTTATTCTGAGTTTCGTGGTTACGAAGCAATAGTCGGTATGAAGCAACTGTGCCGCGGCCTACTGAAAAAGTCGTTTCCCTTCCAGTCCACAAAATCCGTATTCAGAGTTTTAGTCGGCACGAGGGCCAGCGCGTTCGGGTATCTTCGGCTCTAACGACTTTTTCAAGCAGCGTGCCAAGATGGCGAGCA
>PNEQ01114303.1:0-14851 GCA_003012365.1 Medauroidea extradentata
CACTTTGTAATAAAAAATAGAGCAGCGGTATGTTTATAACAAGTTTGTATTTATTTTGCTGATAAATGAGATTATTTTATCAGTAAACTCCTCTCAAGTTTGCATGATAGTGTAGCAAGACAAGTGAAGCTCCAAACCGGTTTTGCTAGTATTATCACAATACGACATCGAGCCGTCAGTCTCTCTCTCTCTCTCTCTCCCTGGCACCTCCACCCACCGGGAAACCTGTTCTTCCAGCCCATGTTACACGTTGGCGCTGTGAGCAACATGCGCGCTCTACGCTATTCAGAATCACAACTGCCTCCTCCAAGCCAGGCCTTAAGAAGAGGTCACAGAAAGTAACATTACAACGGGGTGAGTGAGCGAGCGATTTTGGCCAGCGCTTAACATCGAGATCTTCAGCGCGGTTGAGGGGTGATACGAGGTGAGTATGGAGCAGCGCCGGAATGAAAGGGCGGAGGAAACAGGAGATCCCCGAGAAAACTCACCGACCAATGGCATCGTCCGGTACGATTCCTACATGCGAAAATCCGGGAACCGAACCCGGATCGCCTTGGTGGGACGCGAATGGTCTGACCATACGGCCACCGCGACCCCAACATTACATCGGCGTTGTCAGAATAAATGTCCTTATGGCCTGGTAACAACACGTTGTTACAAGTGAAGGTGTGTAACATACACTGTAAGGCTGTAAAATGCACAGTTTTTACAGCAGATGTTACAACACGTAACATACCGTGACAAATAACCTGATAATCACCATATAATGCGCAGACAACTGCAAATTTTACTAGCTTACGTTGGTATTACATTATACGTCCTGCTGATAATACAAGTTCGATGTATCTCTTCGCGAGTCAAAGACGTGTGTGTTTTAAACTTCCACAACAATCCAATGCCACAATTATTTGTCATACTAGCGCTTGTCGCTAGGTAAAACCCTATTTATAAGTTGTGTTACGGTATTTTACATGTCATTTGGTGGAGTGACTATTATAACGAGCTAGCTAGGGGTGCGCGACCTAACACGATAACAGATAAACACGAAAAGTGTAATAAATTCGGTAAGTAACATACTTCCATTCTAACCAGCTCGTAATGTCCCGTGTCTATATAGTTAATACTGTGCCTCAAGAGGGCGTGGTACACAATTCAACGCTAAAAGCATTAATCAATAACTGTAGGTTCATTAAAGCCAATTTGCGAAAGTTAAACAATAGCAATCCTAGACAATAGTTTTAGCCAACGTTTTAAACAAAATTGTTTCCAGTGTTAGGAACTTCTGAGGCACAATCTCTGACGCCGGAACCTCGTGCATTTAACTGCGGCGCAAGAGATCACGCGTAACGAATTAGTAATTCTGGATCAATATTTACACATAAAGTTGGCAAACACCATCATCTAGGATTGTCATTGAGTAATTTATCCATATTGGCTTCGAAAAAAGCGTAGGAATCAATTGATGTTTTCAGCGTTTATTTATCTATCACGCACTCTTACGGGGTATTGATCCCTACCACCTCGGATTTATCTGTTTCTTCTCGATAACTTCTGTTCCAGTCGATGTATCAAAAATTTTGTCACAAGGCATAGATACAAACTTAACCGATTTTCTGTAATTGCTGGAACCATAATACATTCGTTATTTGACAACGGGAAACAGCTGAAACGGTAAAATTGCTTTATTTACGGGAGCGACTACAGAGGCCGGAACATTAACAGAAACAATGTCATATGGATCCCAAAAAGTGAATGAAACTATAAACTATGCATTGTCAGCGTAAAAAAAGCAAAACAATATGGCTATTCCCTGGTTTATAAGAAAACCCGTAAAATCGAAGTGACAGGGATCAATACGCCTTAATGTCCAAAGTTAATGAAGCTTTTATTGTAACCGAAATGAACCAGAGGCACGTAATCAGCAGAACGTCTATCACTAGCCTTGCGTATGGAAGTTAAAGTTGGGTTTTCGTACGACACAGTTTATGCTGATGCGTACGTATCGTGTAGAATTATGTGCCGACGTAAAGGTGTGTATGAAATAGTTATATTTTATTTCATGCCGTAAAGCGTGAGGGATTTTCAACCAGCAGGAACGCCGTGGACAAGAAAAAACTACTTCCGCTCAACGTCACTTTTGCCTTTGTTGCTTGGCAACCGATATTAAGTATCTCTGGCGAAGAACAATATTCTGTTTACATTTTGGTACGTGTTTTGAAAAATACATACAATTATTTTCAAGTTGAGATATACTTGTTGCTCGCCCCTAGACATCTTCACACTTTCCACAAAGTTAAAAGAAAGTGTGCGGGTATTTGAATGTTTGTGGCGTAAAATTATTTTACTAACGTATTAAATTTATACCTTCTATTTACTAATTTGGCAAACTTTGCGTGGAATAGTTTTATTCACATTAAGCTAACAATGTGATGGAAAATAAGTTTCTTGAAATTTCTGAATAAGGCAGGCCAACTAATGATTGTGTAGTTTAACACAACCATGCAGTTATGTTAAGCCTACTTTACACTATCGTTTTGTGAAGAAATAACGAGCTATGTATTTATATTTGAACATGATAATTTACCTACTTGCATTGTAATATGTTTACCACAAGTTAATTAATACTGAATCTAATGTGTGTTTGTACGATGCAAATTAACGCTGTATTGATGCAGATGGGCTACATCATAGGCTATTTGTTGCAGAGTACGGTTTGCTTAAATATAATCACAGAAATAACATTGTAGCTAGCGTGCTGTCTAATACAAGAGGAACAACATAGTTTACACTAAAATCTACAAGACTTATATAAGACAATATTGTATTATCTACGTACCATGTACTCCAGGGTAATTACCAACGAGCTATATAGTAAACATACAGGGGCGGAAACAGCAATCTCCAAGGCTATGAGGAGAAGCCCAATTGAACGTGGTATTTTGACTCTAGATAAAATGGCGGACTCCTATTTCCGGTCGAGAGACGAGAGCGATTATGCTAATTTAAACTTTATTACAGTATAATATATTACAACAGTGATTGGCAATTTTTCCTGTGGTTAGCGGGAATATAGTGGAGCTATAAAGTAACGGATTTTATGCGAACATAATAACGGATTTTTAACATGATGTTGGCCACACTGCTATTCGCCATGTTTTCTGGGGTCAAAACCGCCGTTCAATTGGGCTCACGGTCTATGAAGGTGATGTTAACTATATAGCTTGTTGGAAATTACGTTTTGTCCATGGAAGAAATTTATAATTATGGTTGTTTTGTTTTTTGTAGTTTCGAGTGGAAAAGGTAATGTTTTACTAAAGAATATTGAAGCATAAAAGAAGATACATTCAAGTACGTTGTGTTAATTTATTATGTATTCAACACATGCTGTCATTAAATTCTTCGTTTGTGCAGTTTGTAAGTAGTAGATGATTGAGATGCTTTGATTTACTTAAGGTAAGGAGGGTAGGCTAACACGCAAATCTGATGTCTTTATTGTTTTAGTTGCCGTACAACACATATTTACGAGGAATGCTTACGAAATAATTTTATCCGAAACATTCTCAAGTCAGTTTGGCAAAACAGGTTACTATGACCACAGGAACTACGGAAAACTTAGGAAATTTACAATATTTAAAAATCATTACTTCAAATACTTGAGACAAATAAGAAACACAACAATATTGTTGCCCGCGTAAAACACCCGAACTAAAATAACGAACAGTTGACACGAGCGGCCATTTTCCAAAATAGACTACTATTATGCTCAAGGCCATCGTAAACCGCAGGTCTTAGTGCTTATAGGCTACTTGTATACTTGTATTACGGTTACGGTTATTGCGTACATGTTTGCATCGTAAACCGACCTTTAACGTTGCGCCACTTCGCTCGGTATGGAAGACTCGGAAATTATTATTTTTACAACTGCGTCATATCAAGTTCTCTTAAAACGTGAGTTCTTTTCATACGTAGGTAAAGCGTACATTGTGAAACACATGTCAACCGTTTCAGAAACAAACGCGCATTTTATGACACAAACACAGTGAACAATATAGACGTGCAAGTCAGCTGGTGTGACGTTTGAATCCGTCTTCTTTAGTTTCCACGTTGTATCTGTAAGAAATGTATGTAAATTAAGCATGGAAAACTGAAAGTGGTAACAAACATGTTTCCTTGCCGAACTGAGACCATGGCTCAGTTTAAAGTTGAGAGAGTACTCTTTCTCATAACACCAAATTCGAACGATGCTATCTCGTACTTGTAAACAAACGATATAAAGGTTTCAAGAGCGTAAATTCTATTAATACAAGTTACAAACACATTAAATAAAGCTGTGGACTATTTAAATATTATTATTTAAACTTACCGGCGTAGTATTTTAAGCTATGCCAAAATTATTCATTTTCTGTATTTAAACACATATCAGGGCCGTAAATGTTAACTTTATTTCTCGCCATAAGTAACTGTTCAATGGAAAAAAATATTTATGTATAACAGTATAAGTACTGAAATATTTGCTATATATGACGCACGTTTATTAAGTAACCTCAAACCATAGTTATGATCAAGACAGCGTACGCCAGAGAACACGGACAGCAAGATTACAAATTCGTTCTCTCGCCCTTTCGTACCCTCGGCGAACAATTGAGGTAGGCAGAGAGTGCTCTCTCTGATGTATGTGTGACGTATTTTCGAGAGCGAGAGAACTCTGGGTGAGTTGAGACACGGCCTGAGTTGTTTTGCGAACAGGTCAGGTTGGGCAGAGGCAGTGTTTGCTGTCGGTGCAGACCGAGCGAAGACCAAGTGGTGAGCAAGCCGGCCAGGCTGATGGATATTGTTCAAAGCCTGGTCACGTGACAGATCACTTTAGGCTTACTAACATGTTTACTTGGATGTTACATTTTTATTAAAATTTTTTCTTTGCTTTTATATTTGGATATGTTTTATATTTTGACGTGTGATATTATGTACATTACTTATATCCTTATTTAAGGATTAATCGGGGTTTTAAAAGACAATAAACCTATCTAATCCTAACAGGTTACTTAAGGCCACGTGTCCTTATTCATGATATTTTATTAAGTTTATTTTTGTTAATCACGGCAGAGAGAAGATATCGCGAAACCATTGGAAATTGTTTATATAATGCGCCTATTTTTTTTCAATACATACGTTTTTATAATGTTTGCCAGTTATCGACTTTAAGATACTTTAATTAAGACATTAATTAGCCTAAGTTATAGAAACACGTTCTGAAAAACAATAGGATACATAATACAAACAATTTCCATGTAACGGTTTTGCGATATCTGCTCTCTTTCAGGACTTAAAAATTTAAACTCGCAAAAAAATAACTGCTTACATTAGAACCAGTGGCCTTAATATAACCGCCTGATAAGACACAAAAGACCTTTATGCAAATTCACTAGCTTGAGTGATTGTGGGTTATATCAACCAGGTTACCAGGTTTTATGAGTATTAGCTAACCGACTGCAATACTGTTAAAGGTTTGAAAGTGAAAGGGAATAAAATAACTTCCATTTATGATAAATATTTTGCTAACTGCTATATCCAAGGTGCATTCTTTACACATAGTATGTTTATAATCAAATCTAATATTAAGTTTTATTAGTTGACCAAGATGCCATCAGTTGAAATTTCTAAACCAATTATGCAAATATTAAAAAACAGCCATCCTAGACAATAGTTTCTGCCAAAATTCTGAGCAAAACTCTTTCTTACGTAGCGTACATCTAAAGAACAATCTCTGACGCCGAAATCTGGCAAATTTCATTGCGGCGCAAGGGGACAAACAAATGCTTAATTGCGGGTAAATATTTTCTCCTATTGTTGGCAAATATAACTATCAAGTATTGTTGATTAGTACGTTTTCTATACTAACTTTCAAAAACTTGTAAATCTCAAGTGAAGAATTCAGCGCTAATGTATCTACCACGCCCTCTTAAGATGACAAAATGACAGCAACTGGACGATAAATCAGCAAATGCCTGCAAGAAAAACGGTTTTAGGCCTATATGTATATCTTATACATATGCGCTGAAAATTAATTTTATTATATAAACTAAATTTTCGAAGAAAATAGGTTGCGATTTTTGCTAGTTGGGCTAAAGACTGAAAGACAGTCGATTATTAGCCAAAACTACAAAATTTTCGCTCTGGAAAAATTTTAATTCCATAGAAAAAAAATACAATCTCAAAAAAATCTGCGTGGTTTAACGATACCTACTCCTGTTTAGAATTTACTACCTTATATTTGATAAAAACTGCGTAAACAGAAAACCGTGACCGTTATAAATCATCCCGGCATTCGCCAAATGCGATTTCGGGAAACCATAATCAAGACGTTCAGAGCTGGGTACTAATAAATGCATGTGGATCATGTTATAGCCGGTTCACAACAAATTGAACACTTTTAAAGATCACTTTACCTAGAATAATAACCAAAGAATATTATATCATTGAGACTTCCGACGTTAATTTTTAACAACGGTACAGTTATTAAACTTTAACACTGAGGATTTGAGACAGGAGAATTCAAACAATAGCTGTGTTCGATTTCAGTGTAATATTCCCTTGAGCTCTAAGCCCTCGTTTCCTTCATGAAGTAGTGTTCATTGTGTGAATTCGTGTCTAGGGAAAGCCCTTGCTGCGATTTCGAATAGTGCAGCGTGTGACGTCACGTTCGGATGAACTTTCCAACGGTTGAAGCGTAGTAAAGGTTGGTAAATATACGAAAAAGCTACTCATCGTGTATCGGCCAAACTATTAATTTTAGGGGCATAATTTACAAATTAAAAATAATTCTATTGTGGTTACTAATAGTACTAAGTACAAAAATCGTAATGTTGGGTTCAATCCAGTTAAATTAGGTTTGTTTAGACTAAGTAATCTAGCCTGATTTAAGGGCTATGGAAAGCTACTACGTCTAGCAGACAGCTGAAATACTCAATCGTCAATGAAATCTGACCTACTCATCAAAATTCCACGATATTTTTTTTCCGGAGTAGATATTTTTCAGCGAACGTTTTACTTACATGGCGATATGCGGTTGTATGCTTTACTTTCGAGTATAAAATTTAAATTAGTTTTTTAGAAAAATGAGGGTTTGAAACCACGAAATGAACAGAAATGGAAAACTGTCACATTTATAATTTGTTAAAATGATAATACCTAGGCCTCTATAATAACTGAATTTCGAAAATACTCTAGTTTTCCTTCGAAAATAATTTTAACATCCGTAAACCACTCACGGAGAGATTTTCTGATATAGACTGTTCACTATAAACTGAAAATTCATCAGAACCTGTAATTAATTAAAAATATGTTTTATTTGGCCAATAAGGATTAAATTTTTAGTGTGTTGAAATGTTTACACTGGTATTTAGTTGCAAGGAAGTTTTCATATTAAAATCACAGAAGATGGCTGCAAAGCGACTGAAAGAAAACTTTATGCAGTGCTCACTTTATCGTCAACAGCCTGCAGTAAAATTATTTTCAAAATAAAGCGTGAGTATTTTTGAAATTCGGTTGTTATAGGTATCATATTGAAAATTATAAAAATAACAGTCTTTTCAACTTTGTAAATTTGGTGGTTTCAACCCCTTGTTTTTGTAAAAACAGGTTTTCGATTTTTACTCGAAAGTGAAGCGCGCATTGTACTGCATAAATAACCGTCTGCTGATAAAACATCAACTCGACAAACAAATTGCATCGAATTTTGATGAGTAGTTCACATTTTATTGACGACTGAATTCCGGTCATCCGCTCGTAACCGTTGTTTACCAAACGTTAGGTAGGGCTAGGTTAGCTAACCTAACCAATATTTAATTTTTTTCGTAGGACTACTTGAAATCACCATAGAAACATTTTTCATTAATAATTTATACCATTAAAATCAAGAGATTTCTTCATATTTATTGGGCCGTAAGTGTTCAAAACGAACACGACCTACGTGAAAGGGTAAAAAAGTGACGTGTCAAAAGCGCCCACTTTATACCAAGGAACTTACAGTCTGCGCACCAGCTCCTTGGCGGGTATGCGATTTTCGTTCGTAAATATATAAATAATATACCGTGGATGATACCATGTCGACGTACATACCAGCCGAAGTAACGTAGTAAGTTGGAATGAGTTTGCTACTGCTTTACCGTGGCGTACATGACGTAAGGCCCGATTCACAATGCGCAGTCTGCAGTCAACTGCCGGCAGTTGGCAGGCGAATACAGTTCACAATGTGCAGGCCAGCAGCCATGATGTTTATGCATTATTTTTAAAAACCTGGCAGTTAATAATCGGCCATGCTTTGAACACATAGTTTTTAAATTTGTAAAAAATTTGCTTAGTTTGCTTTTAGAAGCATAGAAAATCCCAAAAACAATATTTGTTTACATCACGTGATTACGAGAGTAACGCCTGATTGGTTGGAATTTTTCGACAGTCCAGCAGTCGGAGATAAATTTCGCCATCTCCGACTGCTGAACTGCGCATTATGAATACGCGTATCCTAACGTACATATAAATCTACGACTGCCGACGGCGCAGTGTGAATCGGGCCTAAATGTTGTGGGTTAAATGTAACGTACCTTGCGTGGGCGCATATATGTTGAGGTAGAGGCAGTCCTCGTCCTGGTGACGTAGCAAGGGCAGCAACCTGCGCAGATACTGCAGCCGGCCACGTGGCATGACCTTGAGTGCCTGCTGCTCGTCAGCAATGTGCGGATGTCGCTGCGGACACGCGGGGCCAGGTCTGTCCGCCAGCCTCGTGCCAGTCCAGCGCGCCGCCGTCACGGGAGGCATGAACCGAAGACGTCCAGTCGGCGGAGACGCGTACGGCACCCCGCGGAACGACTCGACGGCGCCGAGACGCTGGTCGGCGAAGGCGACGACGACCCCGCTGAGCGCGCCGTACTTGGTCCGCACGGTGCGTGTTGACGAGGCGCCGCCCGCCGCCGAGCCGGCCACCAGCACGGCCAGCACGAGCGCCGGCACGCCGCCCCCGGGCATCCGCCCCGCCTCACATCGGCCCCCGCCGCTCACCTCACCCCCCGCGCCCGCACGCCGCCGCCCATGCTCGTCTCTCTCGTGGCTCTGCGTCTCACCAAGCGTCGGCACTCTAGCTACCCCATTCGACGCCCGCCGCGCACAGACTGGAGAGACGCGGCGTGGTTGCTGCCGGCGCCCACCTGCAGCGCTGCTGTCGCCCGACACTGCTGCCACCTGCCGGCAGTCACGCCAACTGCTCCCTTCTTCCCTCTACTGCCTGGCGCTCTGGTTACCAACACGCCCTTCTATCGGAGTCATACGCGACTGAATAAGTGGGTCAGGCGGCTAAAACAGGGTGTAGCCAGGGGTTGAGGGATTCTAACCCCCTTCATTTGGCCACAAAAATAAATACAATAAATTTCAAATTCAAAATTAACCACATTTATAAAAGTAGTTTCATTAAGAAACTCAACATTTTCACGAGTGAGGAACGCTGGACCCACAGCTTTACAGGATAGGTGGATGTTCATTTATAATATACTTAGTTTAATTCCCCCCTCCCTTCCAGTAATCCTAGCTACAGGTGCTTACGAGAATTCGGTAGGGTAGGTCAGTTAATTTTTCAAGTTTTCGTGTTTGAAATTTTTCCCCACATAAGACTTCCCGCGTTCGAAATTTCAACTGAAAGCCTCTAGGACAACTATTAAAACTAATATTGTATTTAAATATAAATATAATTCGTGTAATGAATGCACAGTATATGTAAAATGTAGCAAAATATTTTTCATTTTGGAAATGTTTTGCTTTTTTTGCCACTAGGCCCATATAAACAGTTAATCACAAATTCAAATTTGCAGAATGGCTATTGCTTTTAATACAAAATTTGTACAATTGAATAATATTTCTTTAATTATTTTACAATATTGATTCTTTAACCGTATAAAATTGGAGTCTACATCACCCGCCAGTTGTTTACAACAGGTTATTATCCGTCCGTTGTTATTTAATTTGCAGTGCTACCAATAGCAAACAGAAAATTTACGTGGATGTAAAATTGCCTTTAAAAATGTGTTTATTTTTACCGATTTTAAATGCTTTTTTGCATGCAACCGCTTGTTTCACAGAAAAGAACTTCTATTAAATCATAATTTATTACCAATAACATTATTTATGTTTTAATTTTAGTAGCCATTATGTTAAAATAGTTTTGAGTAGTATTTTAATTTTTTTTCCCAGCGACTAGTACATCTTTATGGTATTTTAAAAATGAAAATGCGTCACTAACACGACAAAAATATGAAATTAAACATACCAGCATTCGTATTTTAACAATTTGAATTAGTGTAGTCTACATTGTGGCCGGTCTATACATTATGTTTTAAGTCACTAAATTTTCTCGCCACCCAAATAGAGGTAATGATAAGTTGTCACATGTTTCTCACACAATACTTATTCGTTACTAAATATGTCGTTACTTTGTTGCAGTAGTATTAGTATTCCTATGAGCTTGGTTTATATGGTGAAGTGAGTGAATAGATTTTGGCGACTATTATACCTACAGCACCAATGAGTAGTATGATGTCGACATTGTGTGAAGCCTGAAATGAACGGCGCAGGCGGGGGAAACGGGAGTAGTCTGAGAAAACCCGCTGACATACGATATCGTCCAGGCACGATTCCAACATGCGATAATCCGAGTGCCCCTATATTGTGGCATATATAGCAAACAAACCTTCAGCGCCGAAGCACACAGTACTTGTACTAGTTAAATTATTCACTTCTACAGCGCTAAACTTAGTATTTTTAAACATAATACTGGAGTGACGATAGCGCGACAAACGTGAATAAAATAACTTTTCAACTAGTCAGCGTCGAGGCTTCCGCACTGACGTCACAAGTTATTTTATTCGTGTCGCGCACACGTCGCGTCTCATCTGTTGTGCTATATTCATTCCAGCCCCATGTTGTGTGTATGTGAAGTCATTAGGCGAGTGCAAAAGCCAGGACATCCACATGTATGCTCTGCTGAAGTGTAAAGTATTAAGGGGCCCACCTCGTTGCCATAAAACCACACTGCAGTGTGTTTGAAGAACACGTTTTACACCGAAACTAATACACGTGTGTTCACGCCGTTTCTCTACGAAAAGAACACACACTTCAGACGACTGCCCTTAAGTACTTTCAAGACAACACACGTATTAGAAATTCCCTTTTAGAGCACGTCAAAATGGGTTAAAACGGAGTTTTCAGGCTGCTATAGCGGAAAATATACTAGCCGAATACATGTGAAACCACTTAAGGGTAGTGCATTGGACTTTAGTAAAGTGATTTCGTAAATAAAACAATAGGGTCACCACTTAAAGTCCTATAGTAAATTTGTTTTTTTCGCGAAGACTGCACGCCTTAAGCGTAGAGGCGACGCACCGTTGTATGGCCCATACGACGTCGCTCTTAGCACCATACCTCACTCACACAAACACATGTGCCACGAGGCGAGCCCCTTAACATCACTATGCTTCCACTCTCCACCGAGACTACGAGTCAGCAAGGAAGATACGAGGGCGTACTTGTCTACTCGCGTTTAAGTGAGAGCGTGCGAAGCACATGCACGTGATCGAAGGTGAGGTCTGTCAGTGAACACACGCAGTGTTCACGTGATTGCAGCTGGTAATCCGGGGTGTCCGGAATACTCGCCACGTGTAGAGGCAGACAGGTATTCAGCGTAGAAGACCATGCACGAATTGGTGGTAGTTAAGGGCTTGTTCCCGAGTTTTTTTTTTTTTCAGACTGGCGCCAATAACTCAAATATTTTTTAACCAAATGTTTTGAAAAAAATTGAGTCAATGTGCAATCACATGATGCACAATACTGTGGACGCGTTTTTTTTAAATAATGTACCATTCGCCAGCAAAAAATAATTTTCGTTAATTTTTGTTTATTTTCACGACGAAAAGCGTTGTACTTTGGGTAATGAAATCTAAAAAACCGTTCAGTATAATTCTACAAAAAAATTCCGCTACTAATTATAACATATAAGTGTCAAAACTGTGCAGCGAAATTTTGATATGAGTATTAGGTAGCATTAAAAAAAAATATTTTCGAAAGCACTGCAAAATTCCGTAACAAGGCCTTAAGCGAGTATGAACACACAATGTCGTGGGAACCTATAAGTGTGAATGAGATAGATATGAAAAACCTCGAGAAACTGACAGTAGGGCTGTTACATATTTAGATATATTGAAAATTCTCGACATTGACATTTTTGATGTTTGGTGCGTAACGATTCTCGATAATGAATACTATACTAATCGATGTAATAATATTAATTGACGTCCATTAACATTATTAAATCCCTTTTTATTATCAATCAATCAATACTGTGCAACTGACAGTGTTATGGATCCCGTAAAATAATTTTTAATACATTCTTTCCATGTAAACGCTATTTACATCATACTTTTAACAAAACTGTCGCACAAGATTCATAGACACTATCAATTTTATAGACATTATTCAAAGTTTAGAAGTAATTTACATAATTCATATTACACGTATTGTAGATATAATTACTATACCGAATATGCAGTATATGTATCACGATGTACGATCGATAATTGAATAAACATTACATAATCCTAGTTGGGCGTACATGTGTTTACTTACGTTCGACTGTAACTGTGAAACACATTTACAGCTGACGTTTCTGTCTGATTAAAACACTTATCAGAAAACAATACGAACACTCGCTCGACCAGTCACCAATCGAACTCTCGTCACACTGCAGCAGGGCTCGCTTGTTAGTAGCTTCTACACCCCTTACCGCTCATACTATAGGTCATTCGGGGTAAAGTGAGCAGTAAAAATTTAACCTTTGAAAAATATCACTAGCCGTTACTGCACATAATTCAACATTAAACTCTAGTCGCTTTACTGCTTGTATGGTTGGCAGCGAATTACGCAATATAGTTCCGTGTATTTTCTTATTTAAATACAACAAAATTGAGATAAAAGCAACCGAAATCGTCATTATTGTATTTTATAGAATTAATAAAGTTTCTTTTAAACAAACTGTACGAGTTTATACCGACTGTACAATTTATCTTAGACGCGCAAACATCAAGGGACGTGTCCGGAGAGGTTAGACATTTCCCATCGTTAGCCGTCTCAAGCGCAAATATATGAATTGTCTGAAAATAGAACTTAAGCAGGGCTTTTCTGAGTGCTCACTTTATTCCGAACCGCCTATAGTATCACGCACTCTTGTTTACAAACTACAACTCTGATATCTCTGCGAATGTACTATAGGTCACAGCTGCTATACTATCGCGGCAACGTCGCACAGCACCTGCCCTATTTGACTGACACAAGTACTCACTTGTTGGCTTGTGAGCATATTCGACGATGTCACTCCGACTGAGCGGCCGAGAATCACAACTCTGACCTTGAAGCCTGGCCTTAAACTAGTGTAACTTGACGTTAAACAACGGGATCCTCATTTTCACTAAAGACGTCTGAAGATGGCAGGAATTTCTTCAACAAAGATTCCAACATTAAAACACACAATTGAATGCAATTTTGGTTTTGAGGTCGCCAGTCTCAATGATTGCTATCTTCGTTTTAACTTTTTAAAATATTAAGTTAAACAATATGTTGATTTCACGCCTTAATACAGATATAGCTATATGAGTTATTTCATTACAGAATTTATTTTTCGTTGCATAAATTGTCATTTTATATGTTCATTTTTCGACAATCTTAGGTAAGGGTTTGTTTGTCTCTTTTGAATTGCTAAATGCCGTTATATTTTAACGTAGTTTGTTTGATTATAGATTTGTATATCAATTGGCGCTGCTAAATTATGTGAAAAGCTAAGCTATCTCGGCGAATTTGTTAGTGTGGGAGACATTTTCTCTTATATATATTTTTTTTAATGAACTTTACAAATTAGTTTCCTCTACAGCACGTGTGTGTGGGTGTATTTTGTGCTTACAATACGGCTTACTGACCAGAAATATTTGAAGCTGACTGATTTTACATTCGTACTGATATATCGCTTGTGAAAATGAAATGAGATGTGTATGAAGTATCAGCGAATGATTGTTGGGTGGTGAAAATGCGGACATATAAATGATAATAGGAAACTGGTATACCAATGATAACTTCGCCCTTGTGTTCCGGTAATCGAACAAGGATCGACTAAGGAGGCATGTTTTCCAACTACACTATGGCTGCCCCTGGTTATTTAAAAAGAAATCCTCAATTTCACGTATATTTTGATGGAAACTTACCGTTACTTATCAGTAACGCCTCCTGTCCTTTCAGTTTACGATAATATTCTCCGTTAAGCTAGTTTCCGTCGTTCGAAAAAAAAAATATCGCGTCTTTAAGCGTACACTTACTATTGTTGCGTGCCATGTTCCTGGAGGCCAGTGGTCGGCGGCTGTTTCGTAACACCTTGAGGGGTGGCCGATGACTCAAAGCCCGGGTGGCTCATAGTGGGAATCCCGCCGAACCTACGTCATAGATACCTGTCCCAACTGCGTCTTAACCCTTCGAGGGCGGCTGACGTGACTGCAAGCACATACGAAACATGATGAAATATCTATTTTTAGACCCCTGTAATGCGGGGAATAACCGACTGTCTGGGCTAGTATAAAAGCACAGAATCGGCACATTTGAGACGGTTCGCTATTAGAAGTGCTAGAGGAAGGTGCTACGCCTGTGGAGAGAGACTGGTGAAGACATCTTGGTGACGTCAAAGTCTACTGTGAGGCGGCAGGCGGCTACCTGCGGAGCAGTGTTGGCGATACAAGAGGACTGCTGCGGCGGGCTGACAGGCGAAGAGGAGGTG